>JAVQIZ010085011.1:0-13625 GCA_036023535.2 Galaxias brevipinnis
ACACACACACACACACACACACACACACACACACACACACACACACACACACACACACACACACACACACACACACACACACACACACACACACGTTCCTGGCCTCTGTAATGGGCTGCCTTATGCCTCTACAAGCCCATCCACCCAGGCTGTACTGTCCGTTCACCCACTGGGTAATAAGGCGCCTGGCCAGCCAACCAGGTGTGAAACAACCCAAGCAGACTCACACAGCTCTTCTACCAGTTAGACACTGGGACAGGAGAGGACAGGGCAGCAGAATGGCACAGGAAAAGAGGGAGCAAGGGAGGACCAGCCATGGAAGAGAGGGAGGCCTGGGTGTACGAGCAATGGGATAAGGACGGAGAGAACAAGCCAGAGGAGTCAGCAGAAGGAGGAGGAGGCCGGGGTTAGGAAAAGAAACTGGAGGGCTGGAGACACTATAGATTTCATCTTTAGAGAGCGTGTTTGTCTGTGTTGTGGTCAGATCCCCCCAGACTACTTTTATTTGCCTCCAGATCTGCACACACACATAAACACATACACTGCCGTCAACCCGGTGGCTCCAGCTGTGGGATACACAGCTACACACACACACACACACACACACACACACACCCTCAAAGCCCACCCGTCTGCTGCCACCACAGCCCAGAATAGGCCCGGTGCTAAAGCAAAACCAGGGAACGAGATGAATCGGTCCCTGCGTGGCCGTGTCAGTCACATGTCTGTCCTACTAATCCATCTTTATTTCACCATCTTTTCCATCAGAGCAGCGGGCTCCGGAGACGGAGCGCGCTGACAGACAGACTGCGCTTGGCTTCAGTCCCCAGGCCAGCTCTGGGCCCCAGTTCAAACCCATGACCCACCAGATCATAACACCAGTGAAAAAAAGAAAGACTGATGAAAAACTTTGCTGCACACAAGTAAAATACCCTTTCCAATGGATTACAATAGCTTACGCTCGCTAAGTTCTCCACTTAGCAGGGATGTGTCGGAGGTAAAGTGGAAAGCCTTGTGGGCTCCAAAAACCGACGCGCCGTGCAAAGTAAATCGTCAAAGTTCAAAACATGGCAGAGACGACGCTGATGTAAATAAAGAGGACGGCTTGTTTTGTAGGGGTTGGTACATCCAAACTATTTCCTTCTCGGCACAGACTCCACACTGTGGCGTTAAGAAGGGACTTTTTCTAGGCCTACACTGGATGTCTCAGTGTGTCCTTCCTGGCAACGTACTCGGCCTAATCCCCAGTCTATTGCATTAACAGCTGGATGCTCTCTGGAGACTTCACGTCTGGGCGTTACAACATTAAAGGAAAAGTCGTTGTGGCGTCACCACAGACATGGCAACCCAACAGCTCTACTTAGCGTAAGAACTGGAGAGTGTGTCAGTGTGTGTGATAATGCAAAGCAGACGTCACCAATTTACATGGCACGTGGGGGGTCTGGGTCCCCTAATAAGCGCTCTGTGTGTGAGAGAGAGAGAGAAATGGAAAGGGTTAGGCTAGTTAGTGAATAACAAGAGCTAGGGGGTGCTGGGAATAGAAAGAGGGATTGAAAGAGGAAAAAAGGGCGAGTGTAACAGATGTGTAACCAAAACCAATTTAAAATCATGATATAAATGATCGAGCTGGAATTCAAATTGATTCACTTTATGTAACTTTTAATTGAAGAGGGAGTGCCAATTGAGATGAAATCGTTTGCAATTGGGCACAAAAGACCACATGCATTAAAGTACTCCTCTGATTAAAAACAATGAGCTCCGTCTGAGGTGACTAACTAACCGGTGACTGACTCACAGCCTGGGGGTGGGGTGGGGTACATCTGTATGGGCCCTGCAGCCCTACCGTTACCTCGTCTGGGGTTTGGCCTGGGGCTGGGGCTAAGGGTGGGGGGCGGGGGCATGCAGTCAGCCTTTACGGTTATGGCTGAGCCCAGTGGTGCCCGTCTTATCACTTTATACGGCTTGGAAGGAGTTTATCAGACCTTGATTGAGAGAGGGCTTGATGTCAAGACTCAAGCGAGGCATGCTAAATAAAGCAACGTCAAGATTTACATCACTCAAGGATTTGCAGACATAATTGAATTTGCAGTTCATAATTGTCCAAAAGTATAGCTTTACTTAAATAATAATACGCCTAGCTCTGTATTTTATTTACAATACATTTGCTTGATGAGTAAGGCTAACCTGTGAACAACCGTTAATAGTAACTTGGACGACCTCTGTCAGCCTAGTGGGCAGGGCAGCCATGAGGCCTGAAAACCCCTCACATCCGACATTACAAGTAGGTAGCCACCTCCACCCTTATCACACCTTCCAGACTTTGAAAGGTGTATGTAGGTGTTAGCTGGCAGCTGTGTGTCAAAGGAAAGTGAGCAGTCGAGCAGTGTGTGTGTGTGTGTGTGTGTGTGTGTGTGTGTGTGTGTGGTGACAAAGTGTGAGAAAGAAAAAGGCGTCCATCCCTCCAGACTGGTGCAGCCTGTGTTGTTGACGTTCTCACACACTTCAGCCTTCAACAAGCCATGTTCAAGGAGACCAGCCACTTTGGAATCTTACCGCTAACGCAAACATACACTGGTTCCTTCACTCATATAAGCACACTACCAACGCCTTACACACACACACACACACACACACACACACACACACAGGGGGACACAGAGATCCAGGGCAAGTTATGACAGAGGCAAGAGCAGACACCAGAACTCACTGTTTCCACCAGAGCCAGCCAGTCAGCCAGCCAGCCTGGGGCAGACATAACAAAGCCCAGGTAAGCAGCCAGCCAGCCAGCCAGCCTGGGGCAGACATAACAAAGCCCAGGTAAGCAGCCAGCCAGCCAGGCAGGGCTAAAACCCCACACCCTCCCAGATAGTCTCTCCTGTCTCCCCAGACAGACACCCCCACGGGCAGCAACAGCACACCGGCTGCATCCCTCTGATCTACTTGCTTGGCATAACAATCAGACAGACTAACTCGAGGGCAAAATACTTAGTAGACCGTTACCCAAATTACCACAAACGCAGACTATGGAAAACGCATTGGTTATCTTCTACTACGCAGCACTAAAGTTAGACTGCGCCTACTTTTCCCTTTTTCCTTTTCCAAAAACGTTATTTATCTCACAGGAAAACTGTCCAGATTCCCACTTCCATGTGGGCTAATGTAAGGTAAAAGTAATGCATAGAAGTGTGTGACTAACCGGTCCGGAAGCCGGCCAGGGCTCTATATCCTGTCAGGTGTTACAGAGATAGCGGACCCTGGCTGTCTTATCTGCTCTGTGAAGCGAGCCCTTGGTTCCACTTGGGTAGCCCTGTCTTCTCATCTGCATAGATGAGGATCCCAACTCAAGCCAATAGGGGGGGGGTAACACTATGGAACATTAAATGACCCTGCGTTGCGTCAACACATAGGCCAGGACAGCCTACAGAAATGCCTGAGGGAGAAATACAAACAAACAGTCAGACACATTTCCAGACCCACATGGACCTGGTTATTTTGTGTGTGATGCAGGTATCATTGGGGTGGTTGTTGTCGGTGATATGCATCCTAGCCACTCAGTTAGCACGCCAGGTCAGTAAACAAAAAGAAAAGAAGCCTCGGCACCATCCAACTGCCAGAGGGTATCAACCCATAGGTCATTTTCTGCAACCTATTGGCCTGTTGTGTTGACAGGCTCATGCTGTGCTTTCAAGCACCATGTCTTTGTTTGGCCAGCATGCCCTGGGACTCGGGCGTGCTGTCTCCTCATCTCTGGGTGCGTGTATATGGGTCGTCACTCTTTTGTGTGTGTGTGTGTGCGTGAGTGTGTGTGTGTCTTGTACGGGTCATCCCTGCCACCACACACACACTTCCAGGAAAAGCGTCCCTTCCTGTTGGTCAGCGGACGAATCAGGCCATTACCGGCGCCACAGGTCAGAGTACAGAGTTCACCTCAGCAGAGCGGTCCAGGCAGCAAGCCAGCCCGACTATAGGGCCAGCTGCAGACTGATGGCACCAACAAACCTACAAGTTATTGGCTATAATATAAAAATGTTGTTCACCAACCTAGTTTGGGAAGTTAACATTTGATTACCGTTTTGGCTGGAGGAGAGCAGTACTAGCCACACTTTCACAGCACCCCTAATGGAAAACCTGTCCTGACGCCGGTCGATTCAGACAACACTTGCCTCCAACAGAGCTGGCCTTCATTTTGTTCAATGGCGACCGAAATATCAGACATGCTGTTTTTCTGACAGTAATTTTCGCCCTCACTGGCTAGGCCTTTAAATCCCCTACAGCAGCGACTCATCATCCACAGCTGCCCTGCCCTTACCAGTCCCTACACCAGCTAACTGCTTATGTATGGCTCCTTTCACCACCAGCACCCCACACACACACACACACACACACACACACACACACACACACACACACACACACACACACAGTGAGGGGGATGACAAAACGTGCCCGGCTTATGCGCTCACTGGCAGGCTACAGCTGTGACGTCTCACATGGTGTTATGTTGATATAATGAGTAACACAAGTGGAACATTGGGCCTTGTGGGGCCAGACCGTTCACTTCCTGGTAGGATGAGAGTGGGGAGTGACCCCATATATAGCTGAACCAGTGGCCACTGCATCAGAGGTGTACAACATAGATGGCCTTTTTCCACTACAGTAACAGAGTGAACGCAGCCTTGTTGTTATGGTTCCTTCATAGACGTTGCACTGAACAAAACCTATGAAGACAACTTTGAAAAAGTTGCTACTGTGGTGTGAAGAAGCCAAATGCACTCTTAAAAGAACCTCACATCTTTCAATTGCCCTTTATCTAGTGCCCGAGTGCGACAACCAGTGCTATTCTAGAACTTTTTTTTTCCCAGTAGCAATTATTATTGTCTCCACACAGCTGCATCCATTAGACACTGTGTTTCAAAATACACAGGTCATGGTGTTATAATATCCATTATGCCATAATCCAAGACGAGCAATATTTTAGACTTTATTTTGGTTGAGAGCAGAAATGTCATTGGAGTTTTCAAGTGAGCACCTGATTTAAAATGAAACGAAAAAAGGTATCCAATAGAAATCTAACCAGCCACCATAAAAAAAATTTATGAAACAAAACAAAAGGGTTTCAAATCCTGGTTACACCATCCATATAACTAAGAAAAAGTCCATCACATGTGCATCACCATCAAAAAGGTAAACAACCGCGGGCTCTCATAGGACTGACTGCCTGTAGGATATGTCTAATCAGACTTATCAAAATACGTGAAGGCCAGTTCATAAATTGTCTTATAAACGAGGTGCTCTGACGGTTCATTTAAATCCGATCTCCAAACAACCTGCATTCTACAGCGCTTAGTGATCAGACTTTCTGATTGGTGTACAGACTCAAACGATTCGACCCTTTTTTTTTTGTATTACAGGATTGCAGTTCGTCTAATTCTTATACAAATTACCCTATCTGTGTTTAATGTTTTATTTAATTTTTTACCCAATGCTTTCTTAGTTGATTTACCCTCACAACATGAAATAACTTAAGCATTTGCATGGCAAGAACGGGATTAATTCAACTCAAACAAAAAAACATCGAGACTGCGTTTTAATATAGCTTGAAGTTGTAACTACAGTTGACATCGTAAACAAATTGGAAAATAGATGAGAAAAACAACACCGATACAATGTAACGTTTTAAACTCTTACATAGTAATATACACGAGCGTTCTATCCATGGAATGTTACGTTCCATCGCCACTTCCGAAGCGCACCAATTTAACTAACGCTATATTTCCTTAGCACTTCATGCAACATTACCAGACAGCTCAAATGTACTTTGGGAAAAAAAATCTATTTTAAAACATAAAAATATGTATCTACGATGAAGTTGAGTTAACGTTACCACGTTCAGAAACAATGACAAGAGTTGGATCAGTCCAGCGCCATAATTGTCACACTTTCTCCCGGGAGCAACAGGAGCGCATTGCGAACAAGTTAGCTTGTAGTGCTAGCTGAAAAGCTAAGCAGTTACCCGTTGTTCTCATTTTAACAATGATTTATGCGAGACAATTTGGTAGTTATCGGCTGTTATCTACTTACCAGTGTCCCCTTGTGTTTTCATATCTGTTGACGCCGAAATTCACACAAGTTCCAATTGGATGGCTTGCTAGCTTGCTAACTAGCTACTTAGCTTAGTAGCCAAGTTGGATAGTCACCCCCACTCCTTTCGTTGTTCTCAAAACTCTTCAAAGTAGTCTGACAACCTTTCCCTTTCACTTGTCTTTAGTCAACCCCCGTAAGTTGTCATAGCAGACTTGCATTGACGAGTAGCCAGTGGTTTATATACTTTTATCTAAATATAAAAAAACAGACTGCGATGATGTGAAAAAAGTTGCCGTGGCCTCGGGAACATCCACTCTACAGGTCTGAATGGCGAAGCTTGAAGTTTGCGTACGTCGTGCGGATTGACTGGGAGAATGGCTCGCCGTAACAACACTGAATTAAATTATCACTGCGTTTATCACAGAGTTGCATGGTCGATTCTTCCACTTCATCCTTCCAAGCAAACCTAAAGCGTACTGAAAAATATTATCAACCGTGAAAATGGAAACACTGTTTTTCCTTTCTCTCTCTCTCTCCACAGACTTTTCTTTTTCCACTCACTCACTCCATACTCTCAACCCTTGCCCCCCTTCCTCAGTCGGGGTGTCGTGTTTCGCTCTCTCTCTCTCTCTACTGGCCTACCACACGGGGCCGCCCACGCGGACAGAACGCTGCGTCCACTTGTAGTTTGTTCTGGTTGGTGCATCACGGCGTTGCTGTGGATACCTTTAAAGCCTTTAATAAAGGTTATCTGCGTTGATCTATCAATTATATATGTTTACTGTTTGTTGCTAAATTTAAACTGCAAAGCGAGCTAGTCTTATAAAAAGAATATCATGTTATGCATGTGTACTGCGGTGTCTCTATTCTATAACGCACACACACACATACACACACACACGTTAATCCTTAGGGCCCTATAATATTAAGTCTTTTTTTATAAAAGGAAATGGGAGCGTTAGATAGCAAAGGCCTATCAAGTAAAAAGTCAACACCAGAACATGAGTTGAAATCATAGGCGCCCCATTGTTTGTTTTTTCTTTTTTCACCATTCTACTATTTTGCTCCCACTATTTGCTCCACAGAGTGATATGGAAACTTGAGTGTTCCGCCAGTGACCACCACCACAACTTCCCTCTATCTTTCGTCGCCTTCAAAACTTTCCTTGCCCACTCAACCTTGTTTCTTCCACCTAAGGTTCTTTTCCACCACAACATTGTCATCACATATACTTTCGATCTCTCCTTTCCCTATACATCTCATCTATAGTTGAAGGCCCACGTGGACAAAGTGCATTCAGAAGTACCTCAGTACCTGAGAAGAAAATTAGTATCTGCGCTCTCTATCTTTTTTCTTCTCTATTTACGCTCTCTTTTCGGGGCATGACCTTGCCTAATCAAAGTGACAGACAGATGCCACAGGAATGAGGGGGGATGAGTGTGTGTGGTTGAGGGCATATCTACATGACCTCTCACTTGACCCAGCTCATCATAGGTAGTTGGAAAACAATGACAATGTTTCTGTGTGTGTTGTGACAAAAGATACCGAATACATGGGGCCACAGAACAAGATCTTATTAAATAGAAATCTGTATTGGTATGGCACTTACAAAGGGCTTTATGAGAGCAAAGATTAGATTAATGATATAACATCAATTGTTGTAACGTTACATGTGATTGTATATTATATACAAATGAAAATAATAAAAAGGTATCAGTGACCTTTCCCTGAGAAAAAAAAGAGTCCTTTACATTTGAAAAAAGCCTCAAACAAAAGCTTGGCAGGGAACCTCTACTTTGTAGGTGTGAATTAGTGGCTGATGGAGACTAATTGATCAGCCTCAAACAACTGGTACATTACTGTCATGCAAATGAGCCCACTGTTCAATAGGAGTCATCAACAACTATTAGCATGTGATCTTCCATGCAACAGTGGGTCAGTGCAAATCAATCTGATGAAAAAAATTAATTGATGATGAGAAGAGTGGAAAATAAGATGTGGTAAATGATTTTGTCCATTTTGGGAAAAGTCATCTATTTTTTAATTCAACTTTGCAACTAGAATGGGATGGAGGTGTTGTTCACTTTGTTGAGACAAATGGTTATCAAGCCACACCCAAAATGAGCACTCACACACTCACCAAAAGACACGGACGAGCAACTACATAAACACACACACTTTGGGTGTTACTGCTATTTGAGGGGGCAACTGAAACCAACACATCTACTTGCATACCATAACAAACACAAACCCACCCACAATAAACAAAAAACAAGCCAGTGTTTGCCACTTTCAGACTCAATGTTAGGATGAAGCCATTTGTTGTGTGAATGTCACTGGCTTTTACACTTCTCTGTGCTCTCTGCTTACCAGTGGCTCTGTCTTTCTTTTACGGCCTGTCCTGCCTGCCTGCCTGCCTGTCTGTCTGTCTGTCTGTCTGTCTGCCTGTCTGCCTGCCTGCCTGTCTGTCTGTCTGTTTGCCTGCCTGCCTGCCTGTCTGTCTGTCTGTTTGCCTGCCTGCCTGCCTGTCTGCCTGTCTGTTTGCCTGCCTGCCTGCCTGCCTGCCTGTCTGCCTGTCTGTCTGTCTGCCTGTCTGTCTGTCTGTCTGTCTGTCTGTCTGTCTGTCTGCCTGTCTGTTTTTGTCTGTCAGTCTATCTATCTCTTTGTCTGTTATGTGTCACTTTATCTGGGGTTCTTTTCTTCGTTTTATCCCCTTGCATATCAAAAAGCACTAAAACCAGGTATAATATCACCAAGGGCCAAAAGACAAACAGCTGAGACACAGTTCACATGAAAAGAGGAGGCAAAATGGAAGGACGAAGGCTAAAGAAAAGGTGGAAAGGGGATTAGGAAAAAAGGGTCAGTGGGGGAGAGGGTGGAGATTTAATGGCGAGAGCAGCCAGGGCAAGTGAAGGGGGGCAGGGGAGGGAGAAGGAGGAGGGGGAGGGAGAGTGAATGGGTCCTTTGTGATCAAAAGGCTTGTTTATTTTCTCTGTGCTTGAACTCTTCAGGAAACACATTGGCTCTGTCTGTGCTGTCTAGCGTCCTCACCTCCCATACCTCCAAACCCCCCTTTTCTCCTCCTCAGAGTCGCGGGGCTAAGTTGCCTTGCAGCAGCTCGCACTGGCCAGGTCACCTCTGCCTTTACCTCCATGGTTATGAGACTGTAGGACGGGCAGACACAGTAAACACTCACACAGTTGCTTGCACACATACAAACACACACTGTTCATTCCCCCTCTTCCTCGTACTCTCCCTCCACGGTGGCTTCCCTCACTTTCTCTCTCTCTCTCTCTCTCTCTCTCTCTCTCTCTCTCTCTCTCTCTCTCTCTCTCTCTCCCTCTCTCTCTTTCTCTATCTTTCGCTGTTTCTCGGTCTCTCGCCCTTGCTCCCAGTTGGTATTCACACATTTGTAATGGGATTATCACGCCCTTGTGCTGGGGAAGAGGGGACCGAATGGAGGGAAGAGGAGATGAGGCCACGGGAGGAGGAGGAATTTAAGAAGGCGAAGGTTGAAGGGAGGAGGGAGGGGTTGATGAAAAGGAAAACAAAGAGAGAGAGAGGGGTGAGACAGATAATCAAATGAGTTTGTTATTAGCCCGGGAGAAGGTCATTGAAGACGTTAGAGGCTAATTCAAACTAAAGGAAAACCGGGGTGTTTCGTTTTGTTCACATCAAGCTCATTAAAAAACCTAAAAATAGATGGGACTCCCAGAAATTAAATTAAATTTAAATTAAATGATTGTTAACTCAAACCAGATGCTACAAACTACAAAATGTGTTGATATCACTTTAGATTTGTAGTTTCAGATATTTATTTGTAAAAAGGACCCTGAATTCAGCGAAGCCCTTCTCTTGGCCTGGCATTGGAAATAATGCAATGACATTTACTGTATCCTAGAGGAAAAATGTTATGTCTCATTGTTGTCTAGGAGCAATAATGAGTTCTTCATCTTTACTCATTTGTGCTTGTCTGTTTCTGACTTCTTGCTCCTAAAGGCCTCTTAGGAGCAAAATAAGGGAAGTAAAAGAGAACTTGATTTTGAGGCTTGGATGAGCTTTGATTGAGATATAAACACTTGTCATAAATAGTATGACAAATGTCTCATTTGTGTTTAGGAGAACAAAAGAGACAATAATGAGATATCAAGGCACTAACACGTCTTGCAATATTAAAATACATACATCTTTCAAAGGAAACCTTCCTTAGTGCCTGTTGTGATACAAGTAAAGATTGAAAGCATTTGTCACATGCTATCTTAAGAGCAATGGGAACTTTAAAAATTGCCTTGTGAACGAAGTGTAAATCCAGTCTGTAGCCTCAGAGAGAGAGTGAAAGCGAGAGTGAGAGGGAGAGATAGATAGAGAGAGTTAAAGAAAGAGAACGAGAGAGAGAGAGAGAGAGAGAGAGAGAGAGAGACTGAAGCAGAGGAATGGAGAGAGGCCTCTCTTACTCCTTGAGGAAGAAAGACTGCAGAGGAGGAATGCTGGAGTTATGTTTGACCTATTTCCGTCTCTGCGCCAACACTCTCATGCAAAGAGGTAGTAAGGAAGAGGGGGGAGAGAGTGAGGGAGATAGTGTGTGAGATCAACACAGTTTGGATGAAGACAGAGAGATTTAGAGCAAGCGAGGGGAACATGAGTAAGGGGAAGTTAAGAGTCATGGTATACACATGAGAGGGGCAGAGAAAAGAGAGGGGGGGAGGGGGTGTTGGGGAAATGGGGGGTTAGACAGCCAGCGGCAGTCAGAGAGGTATGTGAGGCACGATGGGAGTCTATATTCAGCACAGTTTGTACGTGTGTGTGTGTGTGTATGTGTGTGTGTGTATGGTGTGTGTGTGTGTGTGTGTGTGTGTGTGTGTGTGTGTGTGTGTGTGTGTGTGTGGATAGGCTCACTCTCTCAGCCTCTCACCAAGGAATTGCCTCTTCCTATTCCTACTGGCACCATTGACCACTTCCTTGAAGTACACACTTCTCTGTCCCACACATCTCTCTCTCTCTCTCTCTCTCTCTCTCTCTCTCTCTCTCTCTTATTCTCCCCTCATTCTCTTCTTACACCTTTCTCTAATTTCCACTGCTCTAATATTTGTCTTCGACATCGTTTTTCCATACTCCCTCTTTTCCTCCCACACACTTGCCGGTCTGCCTTGTACTCCTCTCCATCTTCCTACACTGCAGACTCGGGTTGTAGATCCACACACACACACACACCCTCTGTTTACACAGCGGGGGAAAACCTGGGCTGCTGGGAACAGACGAGTGCTGCCTGCCTGATTTGACCCGAAATTGCTGCTCGGGGAGTTGTGTCGCACAGCGTCTTGGCCAGCTTGGGTGGGTTGGGTTGGCTTGGGTTGGGTGGGCTCAGGCTAGACTGGCTGGCTGGCTTAGGTTGGGGCTGGGTTTTAGTTGGCTTGGCTGGGCAGGGCAGGGCTGGGTTGGGCCGGGTTGGGTTGGGTCAGAGCCCGTGGGTCTCACCGCCCACGCAATAGACGGGCATGGTGGCCGTGGTGGCGGTGGGCACGGACTGGCTGCCAGGGCTGCTGCTGCGGAGAGCAGCGGTGGTTAGCGCGTCGCGCCAACTTCAACCGCGTGCAGCGTGGAAGGCCGCACAGCGAGCAGACACACAGTCTGGTCACCATGGTTACCCGGGGTCTGTTTGGAAGGGTCTGGAATAAGGAGAAGCCAAAGAGGTAGCTCTAGAAGATCCTTTTGGGGAATCTGCTCGTCACACCAACTGGAAGTCCTTCTATATGTGACCACGGTGATAGAGGTTGTAGAACCGTAGTGTTTCAGTTGATTGAATTGAATGAACCATGGTTTATGATGGCATAATTGATTGGTTGTAGCTAATGATAAGCCTAACCACACAAACTAGTATGAGCTATATGTATACTGTATATGTATACTCACAAGTGACAGCTTCACAAGAACGGGTAGTATTATTACATTCATAATACTTTACTGGAAAGAAACTCAAAGTATTTCTAATTCTTATTTAACCGTTAACATATGGGTTGGTAATGTTATTTTGAATAATGAAAAAATACGCCTTAAGTGTAAATGTACAACAGAACAAGATGACAAAAACATGACAAGACAAGTCAATGCATGGTGGCCTGCTCAGCAGACTACTGCCGTCAAAGGATGTTCTGCTAAACAAAGCAGTGCACCTCCCCACGTGTAAAGGTGAATGAAAGCTGTACCTTTGCAAAAAACATGTTTTTCTTATAAGCAACAAATTAATGTTCAAATAGTAGTGAGGCTAAGATAAGCTTAGACATACTTTCAAACACAGCTAGATTGTTTGCCACTCATTTAAATCTAGATATGCATAATAGCTCAAACCGGAATGATGGGTTTCTCAGCAAGGACAGTTTAACTGTCTGGAAAGAATTTACATGTGTGGAGAAGCATAACAATTTTTGGCAGCAGACTTTATAAAATGCCTGTTGATTTCAGCTTATATTTGCATAAAATGTCATCTTGGATTTAAAGTGGGGAAATATGTCAGGAGTTGAGCATATGGTGTTAAACGTAAAAAAAAAAAGTAATCCACACATTTTGTCATGATAATGTCCAACACTGATATGGGTCTAAGCTTGTGTTGGGCCTGTCCCGACAACATGAATCAACATTGAGCAAGGTCTCCACCTAGAGGATATTGCAAGCAACTGCATTTAGTTAACGAGGCAGACCAAGCAGTGTACCAATACAATGAATAGTGTATTTTGAAGAATGATGAAAAGTAATCTATTTTCAAATGTCAATCGCATAAAAAAAAATAAAAAAAATCAATATATGTGTTTCTTAGGGCCTTGTAAAGGTTTTTGTAAGGACTTTATTGAACACAATTAAATCACTCACAAAGAGACCTAATGTCACAGTGACAACATCAGCACCTCCACTCCACTCACTGGGAAGGCACAAGGGCACAATACCAAGCCCTCCTGATTGTGAATTAATGTTTTATTTACTTTGATGATAATAACTGTGTCATTCCCAGTATATTTAAATCTCGTACTCTTTTCTTTGTGCTCATTGAATGTTTACATGTAATGTTCGAAACAGATACTAAACCCTTGCCTAGTTTCTCAAAACCATCAAACAAACAAAACATTTGCCTTTCTCATTTAGTTAGTTTAGTTAATTTATGTTCTCTTAATTTGAATGCTCCTCTGCGCTCTTCTCTTCCTCTTGGCCATCTTCCAATGGAATTCTGTTCGGATAAACAAGAGTTCCCGCCTCCTAGTGGAGCGCAAGGACTGGGCTAGGTCAGACTGGAACACACACACACACACACACACACACACACACACACACACACACACACACACACACACAGAGGCCACCCATTATAAACCACTCCCTTAGACCAGCAGCTGGCATTGGTTTCGCATGAGAATTACCGTCACCTGCAGTACCACCATGAGTATTCAGCCTGCTCTAAACAGACTTACATACTGTAGTGTTTTCAGCCTGCTCTAAACAGACTTACATACTGTAGTGTTTTCAGCCTGCTTTAAACAGACTTACATACTGTA
>JAVQIZ010085019.1:0-22500 GCA_036023535.2 Galaxias brevipinnis
GGGGGGGGGGGGGGGGGGGGGGGGGGGGCGGCCGCCCCTGGGCTGGTGTGCTGGGTAAGTCCCAGCCCCCCCTCCCCTCCACCCCACCCCCACGAAAAAGTGGGTTTTTAATTAATAAACAAACTTACAGAGGAGCTCATCAGTGTCAAGGGCAATAACGACAGTCATTCGTTACTGTTTATAACGGCCCTCCCTCAACAAATGTTGCCCTCTAATGAGGTTTCTGCTCACCCCCCCACTCTCCCCCCCTCCCCTTTTACTCTTTGAGATAATGACTTTTTTAACTCTAGTGGAAAAAGCGGAAAAAAAGGATTACGCAAGGTTTGGTGGTTGTTGCCTCTCCTTGTACTGTTGATCTCGGTTTATAAGGCTGTAAGAAACGGTCTGTTTGTGTTTTGTTGACACTAGGTGGCTGTTTTCTTGAGCAAATCCCAATGGAGGCTTAGCGCTTCCCTTCTATTGTCTCTTTCTCTCTCTTTCTCTTTAGATGTTGACAATGTGATACCTCAGTCTGAATTTATTGTAACATGGGACAATTACAATACATTTCCTGTATGTTCACAAGGTGTAAAGTTGTGCTGCAGGGCTTTGTTCTTTGCATGTGAGGCTCCATGATTTTTTTTTTCTATTTTCCTTGAGTGTTTGTGCGCGTGCATTTTGCCTTTGTGCACATTTCTTTGTTGGTTGTGTGTGTGTGTGAGGGAGAATGTGTGTGTGTGTGTTTGTGTGTGTCTGTGTCCCTGTGTGTTTACGGCTTGGGTAGAGCTCAGGGTGGAGTGTTGCCGTGCAAGGCAAGGCACATCTTTAATAAATGCATGTTGATGTCGGAGGCTGCAGCGATGCGAGCGATGCTGGAACCCTGTTGTTATTTACTGCAGTGTTTGCGCATGGCGGCGAACGCCGGCCTGCAAATGGCATTACGGCGCGTGATAAATGGGCATTAGGGTAAACTCATTTTAAAAGCAGCCTGATTTATTAGTGGTCTGGCCCTCCATTTTTATCAGGTCAGTGCTTGGCTGAAACTCCACAATGTCATCGTCAAGGTCACCCTCTTTATGGATATTTTTAACCTTATCCCTCTCCTCGCGAAGAAGACCGGGAGGAAGAGAGCCTCATCACTTGTGATGGCCATGTTCCCAAAAAAATATCGAACGCGTCGCAAGATGGAAGGAAAGACGTCTGCCGTCTAGTCTTTTGTGTGAGTGTATTTTGGATTTTGCCTCGTGAGAAACCAAAATGTTTTTGTGGTCAACCTCCTAATTATTAGTGCTGGTAAGACAAGAGTTTTAACCGTTACCATTGGCTTCAGGGGGGTTTATTACACACCACTGTTTTGCAGAAGCACGTCAAATCTATAACACTACCATTAGGCGGGGGAGGGTGGGGGGGGAGATCAATCAAAATGCCATTAAAGTGGAATAAGTTGCCAATATTGCTGATGTGGTTGTGGGTCCTTTTGATTTTCCTTCAGATTATTAGGCACAGTCCAGTAGTGACTTTGTTAAGGGAAACGAGTGTTGTTGGGAAGTAATATGTCTCCTGGCTTCATAAAGTTTGCGGCCTCATATTTCCCACTTTATGGATTATCCATTATCATTTGTCATGAGTTGTCCTAACTCGGGGGGGAAAATATAACCCTCTTTCTTCATCTCTGCTCCAGCTGCACAGGAGCAGGGTATGTATCTCTGTGAAGGTACCAATCTCTGAGAAAAATGAGCAGAGGAAAAAGAACAAACACACAACCCCTGTGCCTTGCAGCCCCTATAAAAGAAGAGGATGAGAGTTGGGATGTATATAGTAAGATAGAAGCAACGGTATAGAGAGAAACAGAGACAAGTGACAACAGAGGGACATGGTAGAGAGAGAAAAAAATAAACGAGGATGAGAAGCCATTGCTAGTAGGGCTTTGTTCTGCGTCCACCATCTTTCCTTGTTCTCCAAACAGAAGGAAGAGGAGAGGAAGCGTCACAGCGCCATATTTGTTCTTCCACTGCTTAGGGGTGTGAAGGTCTTCACCAGCAGCCACTGCTATGAAAGGAGGAGGAGGAGGAGGAGGAGGAGGAAGAGTGGTGCGGGATCCGGGAGGGAGGTTCTTAGTTTTATGTGTTCAGGCAAAGATCTCTTCATGCTGAGCCTGTAGCTTCAACAATGGTTCTTATATGATAAGTCAGGCCTTGTAAAATTGACTTTCTTTTGGTTGACTTTCATTCCTATTTTTTTTTTATCTTATCTGTATTGATTAAACACAAAATGAGCTGTTATATTTCTGCTGTAAAATGATCTGCTATATTTCTCCTGTTTTGACCAGGAGAGTTCAGTGCGTCGTCTTATCTGCATTGTTTTGGTACAGAATCCATCCAAAATATGGATAGAAATATTTGTCTCTCAATGATTCAATCCATTTAATCTGGGTATTTCTTTTTTATGATTTAATATTTTGCCGTTACCGTAAATGAGAATCAATGCAGCGGCTTGCAGGGGTGATTTATAACGTTGGTGGAGCTGGAACGGGGATGAGCGTTGCAAAATATGCATCATTCATAACATAGATAAACTACACGGAGCTCTTGTACTCGGCACTGAAGCATTTATCTCTAAAGAATCTCATAGCCAGCCAATGGACTGGGATAGGAACGGCTCACTAATAGCAACACCATGGCACATTTATCATGTTAAAACCCATCTTTGCTGTCCAATGTAGATCGTCTTTGTTTCTGCTCTTTCGGTTTCTCGCTAGTCACCCATTAACACCTGCAGTTAGACCTATAGTACCGTGCTTCTGAGGCCAGCCGTCGAAACCAGGAAAGGGATACCACACTGTTGTGAAGCATTACCGACAAGTTATACATGGTTACTTGACTTGTTTTTTATATTTGTATTTGTTAAGTGTGTTATTAATCGTGTCCTTTTTCTCTTTTTCTCTAATCTCTCCTCCCCTCAGCCTCCAAGTCAGTTCTCAACAGCATGCTGCGAGAGCCCTCTTTGATTCCAGACCAGACTTTGGCCAACCACGTCTATCAGGCAAGTGCATTATGGGTGCTGCGTTTGATCTATGAGCTTTTGTTAGTCAGAAATTGTGATGAGATGTATTTTTGTATTATCAAATGTATTTACAGACTACTTTACTCCTTTTGTTTTAGAGCTGAAGCTTTGTTTGTTAATGGGGAGCCACAGACAGTTTTTAGCATCAGCCTTATGTTTAGTGATGAAGTCACGTGAGCGCATGCGGTCACGCCTGCCAATCCAACGCCGTCTCCTGTGTTTTCGCCCTCCTTGCCGCTGTTTAAAAAGGTTGTGTGGGCTTCCAACCCACCTCCCTTGCGTGCCGTAATATTTCTTCCCCCCTCTTTTCAGTGCACAATAAATGACTGCTGTTATGGACCGCTGGTAGACTGCATCAAACAGTATCCTTTCCCATAAAATGTTAAGCCTGGAATTGACGAGGAGCTATTGAAGGGGATGAGATGTGTCTAGCTTCACCTGACATAAAAGTTCTGCTTCACAGAGGAAGTGTTTCATCCTAGGTGCCTGCCTGCCGCCCCACCATCCCCATCACAGGGGGGTGGGAGGCGGTGGAGGGTTAAGGAGGAAGAGGAGGAGAGGAGGCTGGAAGAAGAAGAAGAGGAGGAAAGTAGAAGGAGGCTGATCTAAATACATCTCCATGCTCACAGAGTGAATCAGGCCCAATGTTCTATAACACAGAATATGGAATCGACGACCATGGAGATGTGTGCAACTCCCATTGGTTTAATATTTCTCAGAATTTCTTCATTTTATAGTCCCATATGTATGATGAAACTTAATGATTAAGTAGTAAATAGATGATACTGAAATATGTACAAAATGTTGATTTTGACGTACATTCAGTAACTCGAGTGGGCCGCTTGAAAATGGGGGGATTTTACACATTTTAGGGAACGCGACAGGGATCAGCACCATGGAGAGCTCTTGCCAATATCAACTGCAACTATGAAAATAATAATGGACGATATCTTTCCAGTTCTGTGTCACCCCCTAAGCTCTCTTTCCCTCTGTTCTTAACTCCTCCTCCCCCTTTCTCACTGCCTGGATTGTGGGGTCCAGGCTATTTTAGGGCAAGCAGCTGGGGACTGCACTTGGAGCCTTGGATCGGCTATGTTTGCACCGCAGTGGGCCTTGGCGTGTGTGTGTGTGTGTTTCTGTGTATCTTTTGGATTCCTCTGTTCCTGACCAGTCAACCCTGTCCCACCCTGCCCTCTATCCTCCCCCCCTCTTTACCTTTCCTTTCACACTCCTCCCTCCAGAGCCAACTCACTTTCACTCACTCTGCTAAAAGGAGGGCATGAGCACCGCCCCACTATGCGATTTGGAATATCTCCATCCCCACATCACAAGATTGGCTCTTATACGTGTGTGTGTGTGTGTGTGTGTGTGTGTGTGTGTGTATTTTGTTCCTTTTACTGCTAAGTTTGTGTTTTGGGGGTGGTGTTATGCCTCAAGGAGTTTCATTTTCTTTCCAAAAAGATAATTATGATAAGTTTTCTGGCCGTCATGAATGCACAGTGCTGTCAATCATTGGCATCTGCTATAGTGCCTCTTTGATTCAGATTGACAGGTATTCCCTTTGCGTTTATTTATTTGTTTAGATACTTTTAATTAAATGAGTGGTGTAGTGTAGATGCAGTTTGCCAATTTGGCATTTTTTCAGTTTTTTTCTGAAAGTTATGTCTGACCTATTTGTGTAATGTTCTGTTATGAGTTGTGCCATGAAAGTTTTGGTCTGATGAATGGCCTCAAAACAACCTACTCTGATTGTGCTTGGACTGTGTACTGTAAGGAATGGTGGAGGGCCTTATGCATATCAATGAAGCTACACAACTTAGTGAAATACTGTTTTATCTAAGCGAACACACACACACACACACACACACATGTTCAGTCCTGCCCCCGAACGTGGTTGCCACAGCAACCTGCAAGCTAATCTTAATGTTTCTGTCGCAAACTATTTTACATGTGAAATGTTTCCTTGGGCGGGAAAGGTTCTAAAGGGAACCTTTTTTTTTTCTTCAGTGATATTTTATGTGTACACTACCAAGCTTGTGCAATTGCAGCGTGCAGTCCGCTGTACAAACTTGTTTCGTAAGAACTTGAAGGTATGCCTTTAGAATCCTTAATTCATCGTCCAGTGCCATTGGTCAGGAGCATGAGGTGTTGCTACGTGACAAACTGAAGGAGAGAAACCTGTCCTTCTTAGGTAAGCCACTCCGCTTCAGACATCACAGAACACCAATCTTACCGGACCTATTTGTAGGCTATCAACTACACAACCTCCAAACGTATTGATTTATATCCCATTGGTTTACTACGATCCAGACCTTGTGATATCTGATTTTCAGGATATTTAATTTGTGCATGAGACCCTAGTGAATACCTTAATGAAAAAGAGCTTCAAATGCAGGCTTTTATGTTGTTGGTTGTGTTGTTTCGTTGGTCTCCCACTGTAAGGATGCTCACTATTAGCTTTTCAATTGCTGTTGTCTTGTAAGGAGACAGTAGGTCAAGGTAGAGAGTGTCCAGGTGTGAAATTGTAAAAGGGGACATTGTTAACCCCCTTCCCCTTCTTCCCTTTCTTCGTCCCTGTCCCTGGTTCATCTTTTCCCCTCGGTCAGATGAGTGATGAAGAATGAAACTCATTCCCCCTGTCGTTAAGACCACATCATTTATTTGGGCCCCAAGTGCTGACCTTTCTGCAGGACTGCACAGAGGACGGTTCTAAAACTGTCAGAGTTCGAGGGCCACACGGGCCACCGAGGCGGCCCTCACCCCGCCTGATAAATGGATTGGAAATAAGCTCCCCAACAGTGGGGACGGCCCATTAATTTTAATCAAAGGTGATGTAAAAAGGCGATCGGCACCGCATGACAATGTCAACAGCCTGGTAGGTGTGAGGGGAGAATCCACACAACACCCCCCACCCCACCACAGGCTTGAGTCTGGCACATTGAGACCTTCGGCTTTCTCCCTCTCTCCCTGCCTCTCTCTCGCTCTCTGGCTGTCCCTCAACCCACCCCATTGCCTCTCCCACCGCCACCCGACCACCTCTCCCCTGTCCCCCTCCACGCCCCATTAGTCGAGCCTGGCTGGAGACAAAGAGGTAGGCCCCCGGAATTGAATGACCTGGTCAGCCCGAGATTTAATGGAGAAATCAGGTGTTGTGGGGATAATGGCCGGATCGCGCCAGGAGTCAAGGACAATGGCTGCGGCCCGTGCAGGCAGGGGTCAGGCTTACGGAGGCTATAATGCCAACCTTGTCCCTGCTCCCTATGCTTTATGAAGCCCACCACACTGGAGATGTAGCATCACTGTAACTGAGCTTCACACTCTTTTTTTTTTTTTTTTTCGTTCTTTTTTTTTGTGCAGTGGCAGCAAATAAGTGGCAGGTGAAGCAAATGGTTTCACTGTGGCGGATGTCCTCCCTGTCTCTCTGCGTTTTGTTATGGTTGCCTTGGTAAAGGCTGTCCAGTTACAGGGAGTTTGGGGGGATATTTGCAGTGTATGCCAAGCGGGCTTGATAACTGAATTCAAAAATACAGAATCTAATAAAATGCTCCTCATATAATAATTTGTCTTCCTTCAGATGAAAACCAGCTAAGAGCAAAGGGCTACGACAAAACTCCTGACATTATCCTGGAGGTGCCAATTGGTATGTTTATATTTTACAAATGTTAACATTTTATGTTATTTGATAAAGACTTAGCTTTGATTTATCTTGTTGAATTTTACAACAAAAAAGAAATTGCTTAGTAGCAATTCATCTAGAAGATATAATTGAAGTGATAATGCTTGGGCTATTCATTAATTACTAGTTTGGTCTTTTAGAGATGTTTTGTCTCCTAGAGATGTCCCGACATGACCGCTGACTGTTTGATTAGAAACCTAAGCAATTCAGTTTGAGTCAAAAACACACCAATATAGCTTCCAAACATTTTCTAAATTACTCAATTAGCCATTATAGGTCTTAGGGGATAGCAATGTTGTATGTAATTAACAAATATAGCCTACCTGCTGACTAAAATACAGAACTGCTCTTCTTATTTTGTTTTTGAAACAGCGGTTGAGGGTCACATAGTAAACTGGATTGAGAGCAAGGCCTCGTTTGGGGACGATTACAGCCATCGCACTTACCTGAACGAGCAGTTCTGGAGCTACTGGAACAGGTACAGCAAATGTCACATTTTTAACATAGCATTATTTCCCAAATATTCTGATTTATATTGTCGCATCATATTTTAAATATATACGTGTTTTATATGTGGTTTATATATATAATATTTATATATATAATATTTACACTTTTATTTATTTTTCGTTTTACCATTTTACGTTTGTTAATATATGCATATATTTTGAATTGATGGCTATAAACAGATCATTTTATTGCTGTTACTAAACACAAGTACAAAGTCACATCAAAGTGTAAATAACTACTATATTCTAAATGTAATTAAAATTATCAAAAATATAAACTAAATATACATGCAATATTATCCCAAACTTCCATGTTGTGAAACATCACACCACACAGTTCCTACTCCCTGTCCCTACGTGTAAAGCAGCATCCTAGAGCCTCTATTCTGCTCATGGTGACCCTTGAGAGGCTGAGTGGCGTTCTCTGAGCTGGATTGTTTTCAGAGTACACACATTGTTTGGGGAAGGGAAATGGGGAAACGGGTGATTAATCCTTTACATCTGTTGTCATGAGAACCCCTGGACAGGAACGAGCCTGCATGCTCCCACGCTGCGAGAACACGGGCATGCTGCCGGACGTGTGTGTGTGTGTGTGTGTGTGTGTGTGTGTGCGCGCGTGGTGTGGGTGTGCGAGCTTGGGTGCGTGCATGTGTTTGTCTGTGTGTCAAGCCTCACATACAAGCCCCTCTCATTGTCTCTGAAAGCACTTACTCTCCAGGCATCTGCAGTGGAGTATCTTTGAGGGAAGCTACAATGTCTCCCTGATGAGAATACAAAGTTTCATAACATTTCAAAACAAAACATTATATCAATGGAAGAGAGGAAGAGAGGCTGGGGGAGAGGACGTGAGGTATGAGGGAGTATAAGCAGCTGTTTGTGGAATCAGCTTTCTGAATGTTATATTTATCTGTCCATTCTCAGTAAATGTTGACAATCTCTGCTTGGAGAGACACAAAAAAAATCCTCTTGCATTGCAATAAATACAAAGAGCATATTTAGTATAGTATAGTATAACTGTGACATGCATTGTAGTACATCAATTAGCCAATGATTTCTATACATTGAATGCTGGTTGTCTAGTTGGCTAACCTGGCTTTTATTCTCAGATGCTTAGGTTTTAGGTTTTTAAAGCCAAGCCTAACATTTAAGATGAGTATACCTATGAAAATATTTAAATAACGATAGGCTATCTAAATAAATGGTTACCGCCTGCCTTTTGATTTATTTTTCGAACTGTTCTTCACATTGCCCCTTTGTTAAAAAAATCTCCTCAATTGCTTAGGACAGCAATGTTTTCCATCCATGTTGCCCTGTATATCATGACTTTTACGCAGTCAGTGTGGCAATATATGTCATGGCGCAGGGTGCCATGGAGACCTTACCTCACAGATTTGGAAACCAGTGGGGGAGTGTCCGAATGTGTTTGTGTCAGGGCAGTGCAGAAGCACAGAGAGAAAGGAAAGAGAATGTAATAGGGAAGGAGTGCGCTCACGCGTGACCCCTCCATATCCCTCCCCTCCACCCCCCCTCTCTCTGTCGGCCTTGGCCGGGGCTTCCAGAGCCAGACGAGCTGAAAGGTCACCCCCACTGCCTCCGCCGCTCTCGCTGCCCGCCCAGGCCCCCCCTCAGCCGTGA
This sequence comes from Galaxias brevipinnis, assembly GCA_036023535.2. Taxonomy (NCBI): domain Eukaryota; kingdom Metazoa; phylum Chordata; class Actinopteri; order Galaxiiformes; family Galaxiidae; genus Galaxias; species Galaxias brevipinnis. Next base: position 8,863 of record JAVQIZ010085019.1, read on the forward strand.
CGGCCAGATGACACATTGTGACATGGTGCTGGAGTGCCGGAAGGTTCCCGGCCCCCCCGACGCTGTGTCCAGAGACCAGTCACAGCCATGCTGTTGTCTTTCTCTCTCTCCTCTCCTCTCCTCTCCTCTCCTCTCTGGGGTTTCGTCTCTAGAAATGTACTACGTATAAATAATTATCAGACTTTTCATGCGTGGCAATGGAATTACACGTGCATGTTAATATTAGACACCTATAGTTGCTTTTCCTAGTTTCTGAAATTGTATCATGTTGAGGATATCCCTGATGTTGTTATCGCTGATTTGAATACGCAATTGAGGTTAAAAAAAAGGAAAAGAAGCAGATAATGCTTCTTCACAGTGGGAGAATGCTAAGCATGTTCATAGATGAATTACTTTCTGATTCATTTACCAGATTCCATCTGACAAAACATCTGCCTTCCAGAACGGTCAATATTGGAAATATGGTGCAGTGAAACGAAACAGGCCAGTGATGCCAGGGTTGAAATCAACAGTGTGTTTCATTGTCTTAGTCTCGCATGGTTTTATTTGGAAATGGTGGTCGGGTGAAACTGTAGTGTTTTGATAACATTGGCGACCCAAGGGGACCAGCCAGTGGAGTGTGACTCCATCCCTGATGGCTGCCATCTTAAACAGGCCTCATCAAAGTCATACCAAAAAAAAAGTTGTTGACCAGAAATAAGCTTGGCCCAGGTTCTGGAACATTCCTAGACCATGAGGGATGTGTCTGGCGTGTCTGACTTGAATGAGAGTTGTCTCAGTCAATCAAATATGACATGATATACGAGTTAAGCTTGAGAGAAATAATCTTTGATTCGCATTAGGACTTGTGATGAGCGCCACATGCATCTTGTACCATGGCCATGCCTTCAGAGCTTCCATCTTGATCCGAGGTCATGTGTTCTCCTATTTGGAATCGAGTCAATTCATCAATCTATCTTTCTGTCTCTCTATATCTGCTCATACAGAGGCTGTTGGTATTAGATTAGAGTCTCAGGAATAAAACCGATTGACTGATTGGAGGATGGCAGCACTAAGCCCGTGATGCGTGCACTGCCCATTGGTTTGTCTCATTGGTATTCACCGATGCGCTCGTGTCCGAGGATGTTAAGGAACTGACAGCCTAGATCCTATCATGTCAGCCCAACGGCCCGGTCAGATAAACGCCGCCGTGTCAAAAAAATGTCAGTCCCTTCAGACCCCACCTTTAGCAGCACCCTTGTAATTTTTAATTGACATTTACCGCTGACATTTCAAATCTGCTCTCGCCCCCTCATATTGTTAGGCCAGCGTTGCAGTCTGAGAGGCAAAAGCCGCCCCTGCGCTCTGTGCGCGTGTGTATGTGTGTGGGTTTTTGCATGTGGGAAGAGAGATTTGAAGGCAATGAATTTGGGGTCACTGCATTGTTTGCAGTCACAGCGATGTCAGACCGTGGAGAAAAGGGAGAGGGGGGGCGAGAGAATGATGGGGTGACATCATCCACCCTTTCTCCTCTCATTAGCGGTATCATTTCACGTGACGGCTCCTGGAGGGCCGAGGGCCCGACTGTTTGCGTCCATTCCTCCCTCTGCCACTTCCTCAAAGACACATTTCCCTGCTGCGGTTCCAACTTCCTTGGTTTTCCTTCCAAACTGACCTTGCAGTACCACCGTGACGCTTGTAATTACTTCATTGCCCCTGATTGACATTAACAGTGATTTGCTTCTTTTTTTTTTTTCGTGAACTCCCTCTTTGCTTTAACCGAACTCCATAGCACCCAGAGCTCGTGTTAATTGTTCTTTGTTTGCCCTCAAGCCTTACCAAGTGAGCAATGGCGACATGTTTCCTTCGAGAGAAGGAGGGAGAGAGAGGAGGAGGAGGGAAGGGAGGGAGGGAGAGAAAAAACACACACTCCAAGACATTACTAATTTTCCCTCCAAAGCCCTCACCAACTACATTTATCATTCAAACAATAGTCTTGCCAACACACTAACCTCATAATAAACCCCTCTTGAGCGGAGTGAGGGGTAATGACGCTTCGCCGTCGAGGCACCCGCTTGAGCGAAAAAGAAAAAAGAAAAAAAAAAGAAGAAGAGAAAAACGGTCCCCTGTCTGGTAAAACAGCGTGTTCAGGCCCAGCGCCTGGATGAGATGGCGGAGCGGCAGCCGTTGGTGTGTCTCTGTTGCCCATCAATCTTAAGCTAGTGGCGCTGCAGAGCCAGCCAGCCTTCCGCTCTGACGGATGTTCACATAATTGAGTTATCCATCTCGCGCAAACTATCAGAGTTGCATAAAAATTATTCACCTGCCGGTGAATATTAAACACATAATGAGCGTCTTGTGTGTTTTAGGAGAATTGGGTATGGTTGTAGGCGGCTTGTCGTGAAATATGGTCTCTGGCGTTGTTGCCCAGCTGACCCTTCATAATGACGGCTGCACTTAAATCAATTTTCCGTTGGCAGAGGTGCCCTCATAACTCTTGCCACGACAACCCATGTAATGCCCTTGTATTTGTCTTATCACATTAAGCTTGTAGGCCTTCCATAGCTTCTAGCTAGACGATATCTACACTAGACTACTATCTTCCACCATACAATGGGATGGTGGTGTGACAGTGACTTGAGCTTTATTCTTCTGCATTATGTCCTTTAATGTCAATCATCGCATTGTTGGTGGTGTGTTAGGACATCATCTAGCTGATGATCTTGGTAGGCTGTGATGCTGTGGGCAGTCTTCTCTGGAGATCTGTTTAAATGGATGACATAATTCAGTGCAGTCTAGTTAGTATTACAAGACAAATCAACTTCCATTAGATTTGAATACTATACTGTATGTTTACTCCCATGCTATTGGCAGCTTGAGGGGTAAATGTTTGACATATTTCCTCATAGTTGAACCAGAGGTTTATTGGTTGAATTTGGGTAGATTCACAACGTCTGCAGGACGTTTGTCAGTCAATATGGCAAATCATTGTGAGTTGTTTATGTTTAAACAAAAGAAAATATTATATTCCTATCCTAACTTGTATTATATTCTAAAAGATTATATTGTGCTGCACTTGCTCTTTTAATTAGATTCCGTTTGCATTCCCCCACCTCCAACTTGCAGCCTTAGACGATGGACAGCCTTTGTGGAAATGAGCGTGGTCGCTAGTTCGCCCCCGCCCAAAGTTAATCAGCTGTGAGATTCGTAAACTGCAAATGTGTCAGAGTTGAAAATGTTAGCTCTCCTAATGGAGGCTTGAAAAGGTTAGATCTGATAAAAAGCTGTCAGACGTCTACAAAAAAATGATTTATGGCAATATAATGGGACAATATGGCTCATTTCGTCTCCTTATGAAATGGGGGTTAAGACTTTTGGGTTTGCCGTATACATCATCTGACTTGACCACTAGGAATCTTTTTTTTTCAAAATATGGCTGCGCATGCACAAACTGGGCTGTATTTGGCTTTCTTTGTTCTCAAGATTATTGTATGTTTCTGATATGTTTGTAGTTTTATGACAGAACTAGCTGCACATTATTTAGTCTAACTTTTGCAAGTCAATTGGGGCTCAAATCTGATAAGAACACATTCAATTATTGTTGTTTTATGTTCACATTGAAAATCTGTGGGCAGTTAAAGCCATTATTTGCAAATATTCCTGCTGGTCATTTCCTAGGAGGTTGCTTATCTGCATACTTACAAACAAAGTAGAGGTTAAACAGCAGGAACTGCATTATCAATACTGTGAGTGTGGCATGGAACAACGAGATTTAACACTGTGATTTAGGCTAAACATTTAAAATGTATATGTCCATTATTTGCCATACCAAAAGGCAGCAAGGCAGGTCATGTTTTATTACTTGCTTGACTTCGTTTTTTCTTTAATTGAATACTTTTTTGTTTGTTTGAGAGTCAAAAACACTATGAAAGCAAGAATGCAATACGTAGTGTTTTTAGATATCTGGTTTGTATTTGTGATATGAAGGGGGTAGTTAGGCCCATTGGCAGTAACAGCAGCAGCAGTGGTGTGGTCATCATACAGCAAGAGCAGATAGGGGGTGTCACCTGAGAGAGGCTTGGGGGCCGCCTCCCCCGCTGATCCAACAAGGCTGGACATCACCGGGCCCCCCGTTGGGTGAGGTGCTACCGTAGCCTCCGGGGGTGGCATGGTGACACCTCTAAGACCTTAACCCTGCCACAACAAGGCTCACCTCACCTCGCCGTCAGAGTGGTTTCTTTGTGGAGAGAGAAAGGGTTGGTTATGCACTCTAAGGCCCTTGTGCTACTTTTTGCTCTTTAAGAAAGTATATCCACCCCCCCAAAAAAACTATTTGGCTGTGTTAGAGTATATAAGAGCTGCTTGGGTTGTTTTCACAGTATATTACATCAATAAACCCCCTTTGTGTTTTGTATTTAGGTCAGGCCTAACACTTTCACAACTACTGGCCAGCAGCTGAGGTTGATATTTTCTGTGTGTAAAGAAAGCGAAGGTGCTACCATCTTAATTTGGCCCATTCATTGGAAAGTGTTTGCATCAGCTTTTCTGTGACATTGTCTTTTCCTGCTATTCATAATGTTATGGATACCCCGTGTGGCGAGGGAACGTGGCCCCTTTTATTGTTTCCTTTGTTATGACATCCTCCTGTAGAATATTCTACAGCTAGAAAAATAGATATCCACAATGGAGGCTCCCCGAGGGCTTTGGGAGTGTGTCTTCTAGGCCGAGCCGGAACGCGGAGGTGTGTCGTCGTCCCCGCAGAGCAGGCAACTTTAAATACTAACGGCAAATGACAGGTTAGGCGGATGCTTGGAGGATTTCATGCTTTTAAGGACGCCCATTTGAGGGCATTGTTTAAGGCGTCTGGGGAGTAATCCGCACACTTCAGGTCTCCTGCAGCCCCGAGGATTTAGCGGGCCCTAAGCCGCCTTGTCACCTATTTATTTTAGTGGGTTTGTGCCGGCGCATTATCCACATTTGTCGTTTAACGTTGAGTCTGACTGCGGCTGCTGACACGGCTGTGGTGTGTGTAAACGAGGAACGGGACACAAAGAGGCACCCCAGTGATGTATTCCCCCCGTCGTCCCCCGTCCCCCCGCACGCCCGCCTGCCCGCCTGCCTGCCTGCCCGCCCGCCTGTGACATTCCGAGATGGAAATTAAAGCCTCAAGTAAATTGTGGCAGGAGCATGCCTTTTCCATGAATTCCTGTATTTTATAAAAAAAAAATTGTTGTGGACATTTATTTATTTTCATATTCTCTTATATGAATGAACTTACATTTTGAAAGCTGACAAAACAGGTTTGTGTCATCAGACTTGCAAAGGCACAAGCATGTTTCTCTTTACTGCTGCAACTCACTTTGGCTCTTTACTCATTTTCCTTTTTCTTTTCTTTTTTTTTTCTTTTGGTTGACCTTCCGGGTTTCATTCCAAGCAGACATCGGCATCATTTGTCATCCCTGCGAGATCAGGGGCACAGAGAGAAGTGGGCAGGGTTAGAATGGTTCTTTGTAAAACCCAATCTAACAGGATAATTTTGATGACTGCAATGGTTTTTGAACACACACACAGGCCCCTGACCCCCCCAAAGACATTCGGGCCCCTGTTATACCCAACGTGACAGGAGACGGCCTGGCTTATTTTCCTGACACAAAGATTGCCTTTGTGACAAACAGAGAGTGTGTGCATCGAGCTGGATGCACCGTGTGTGTGTGTGTGTGTGTGTGTGTGTGCGCGCGCGCGCATGTGAGCGCATATAGCTGTCAGACACATCCATGTGTATAGCAACTTACAAAAGAGATGTCTGAAGATTGGAGAATAATTGTTGGGTTTGGTTGTTCTCATATGAAGGCCGTACTTTTCTGGCTTGTTGACTCGGGTCATTGTATTGAAGGGCAATGCTAGAAAGAAAGTAACACACAGTCAGAGTTTCTTCTATTGGAATCATCTGTAAACACCATCAAAGTGGTTAATCACACACATGCTTAGGCAAATACTTTTATTCAGCTGACACAATAGTATAGCTATAGTAACCATAACTACTGATTTAATTTAGGCTTGCATCATCTTCAAAGCCACTTCAATAGCTGCCTTATTAAAACCTGTGAAACATGTCTTATCTGTGGGGATAGAGATCATAGTTTAAGCTGGGGAGCAGTTCCAGCTGTAATCAGATGATGCCTTTATTGCACATGGAGTCCTAGGTAGAACACCAAACCATGGGTCTCAGGACCCGTCCCAGTAAATGGCACAACAGGGCATCAAAATCCTTTGCCTCAGTATGGCTTTGCAGCGAATCATATGTCCAATTGAATGGAGATCATCTAAGCTTTTGTTCCTCCGTTGAGCAACATGGCTGTGATATTTGACCTTTTAAGGGACGACATTAAGGGACTGGGTATTCGTTTCCACCCAGTTTCGATAGGGGGAGAAAAAAGGAATGCATATTTTAGTTCTGCTCTCGTTGGCTTCATGACATGGCAAGTGTTTAACAGCTTTTTAGGGAGGATTACTTTTCTTCCTTGGTATTTTTCGGATTTATTGATCATTCCGTTGAGACATTAAACACACACTTGGGTACCGTTTTCTGCCTCTGGATCACATACAATACTCTGTATTTTTCTTAATGGTACATTTGCATCAAACCTCAGTAATATGGCTACAACTTTTCTGAGTTACGTGAACACATGATAATAATCCTTTGCTGTTGAAGAGGTGTCAACAGTTTATCATAGTTTTAATGTAGTAAAAGTAGCTTATTCCAAATGCCAGGTGGTTTCTATAATTGTATTTAATTGTTTATTTTAAACGCAGGCTGTAATTACACATTGCCACATTAAGTTCATTTATACCAGGTGACCTCCCCAAAACACACAATACTTTATATATATTTTTTTTCTTTTGTATTGAAAGGACACCTCTGTGTCCACCAGATAGCTTGGTTTTACTCCTGGTCTGTGTAGACCCATCAGTCACAGTGGGGCTGGGTGCAAGTGATAAGTGGTTTCTTGTAGATAACCCAGACTGCTCTCTTTTTACAGGCCCACTCTATAGCACACCCGTGTCCTTTTCTTATACAGGTTTTCACTCGTATTATCACTGTTGTTGTTTTGTTTTGTTTTTACCTTTTATGTTTTGCCTTATCACTTTTCTCTGTTTGTTGTTATTTGTATGCTTTATTTTCTTTTGCCAAATAGGGTTTTGTTGCCATCTAATCAAGCCTATTCGAAGGGTATCCCTCGTTTCAGTGATCCGGAGGAAAAATAAATATGAAAAAATGTATTCCACGTGGTGTTATATTTTCCCTACTGTACATGGTCACCTGGAATCAACCAGCACGGTGTGATTTTTTTGTGTTTCGTAAAGGATGCCTCCGGTCCTCCACGATCGTCCTTTATAAATCGGAATTTGTTCTGACACTTTGTCACCCAGTCCCACACAGTCTGAGCTGTGCATGGTCTAATGCGTTTTTCCACATAACCCAGCATTGCTTAAAGTGGGATGTCAAATAACTAAATCCACTTTCCCATTGCTGTTTTATTTAGTTTTTGTTTTTAATTGTTACATTCAATTCATTATCATTATTCATTATCCATGTATTTCTTATTTTATACCGTCATATCTCAGAATGGATAATACATACTCTGTGCTATTAATGCACTTTTTCACATATCAGTGTTTTTTCACTTCACTAGTGTTCTCTATGACTGCCAGAAAGTAAAGAAAGAGATACAACTATGGAGCACAAAGCACTCCCTGACTGGCTGTAAAAAGCTCGGCGAGACCCTCTCCCCCATCCCTGCGCCCGGGCAGCCCTCTCCCAGCTCTGGTTTGAGTTTCAAGTCTCTCGGCAGTCTGATTGCCTGATAGCTTAAACATCTCTGCCCGCGTCGCCGGCGGTGGGAGTGTGTAATCCAAAACACATGGGGAGCCCGCGTCCAAGCACTGACCTTCTGATTTCCCTCATCAATTCTGGGGGGCTAATGTACGAGATCTATTGGGTCAACAAATCTGTCTCTTTAAGCCATCACACACATATAAACGATTAGAGGAGTGGCATTCGGCCACTCATCTAAACCTCTTATGATAAATGGCGACCTGGAACCAAAAGTCCTTGACTGCTAAAAGGCGCTCAGCATCTCTTCAGTGTTTGTGTGTGTGTGTGTGTGTGTGTGTGTGTGTTTTTGTATATGTGATAAATGAGGACTACAGCATAGATCCTTGTGTCCAGGGCCTGGAAAGGGTTAACCATGGGAATGGCATGATACACATTCCAGCTCGGCCCGCCGCCGATGTAATGTTTCATCGTAGGCGGGAAGTTGAAACAGACGATACCCCATCCTCTCCTTTGGACTGATGGAAGATAAGAGGGGCGGACGTTTTTTGAACAAGTGAAACATAAACTCTGCCCGTAGTTTGGGCTTCGAGCCACCCCCCCTATGTATGGCAGCGTCCGTGGAAACGTCAAATAAATCCATTTCTCATTTTGAGGGATATCTCTTTCAGCCAGCCATGCTCACATCGTGAATCTAACCCCCCCTTCTCCTCCCCCGGTTTAAAACGTGCCTCTGTCTCTTCAATGAAGGATATATGTTTTACATGACCACTCTTATTTTTATTATGGGTGTCTTGCATGTCAGGGAGGTTAGAAATGAGAGGGGCAGAATAGAGTTGTCTGGTGAAAGGCCTCTGATAGAAAGTGCCACTTCAATTTGAGCGCAGCTGCAGCTAAGCTGAGGCTGGCTCGCTGTCCGGCCTGGCGTTTCACATTCTCTTCTCCTCCAACTAGAAGGGATGTGAAAACTATTAACTGCAGACAAGAGTTTGGCCCTGTCCAAGTTCTGATCCCAACAGCAACTCCCCCACCCGACCCCCACACCCCCCGCCTTTTGCTCGGCCCTTGTTCATAAGTTTCTTCCTGTTGTTTTGTTTTGTTTTGTTAACTGTCCTGTTCCAAAAAAAAACTCCACTTCCGGAAACGTTTGGTTTGGTTTACGTTACTGATTCAGTACTTTCTTATTCAAGCTTCATGTAAAATCTAAAGTGTTTTTCTGTTCCTAACCCTATCAATCAAACCAAATGTCAAGGGTAATGACCATGGTCATTTTAGACCTTTTTTTTTTTTTTACTATTTTGCACGATTAACTTCAATTTATATTTAATAACTATTTTGCTTGCGTTTATTTGCAATAGTGAGGCCAGTTTACTTCACCTCCTAATTTGGCGATGAGGGGCTTCAGCAGCTAAGGGAACTCTATCCCCTGAGTTGCTGACAGTTTTCATCCCCAAGAGTTTCCTGTAAGGAGGTAGCTGACTCTCACTGAGGAAAAAATACTACCAACTATGTTTAGAGTAATTACTGTGGTCGGAATTAGAACAAAGATAAATTCTCTTAATAATGATCGCAAAACATTTTGCTTTAGCTGTCCTAGTGAAACTCAACACGCTCGCTTAAATCCTTAAACCCTCTCTTTTTCCCCAGTTGTGTTTTTGTACGGCACTGCTGAGTTCATGGGAACCTCTCTCTGAGGTTACCTGCCAGGCCCCTGCAAAGGGATGGGAAAAAGTGTCATGTCCACAAGAATGTTTTTGCAGTTTGTTGAAATGTCGCTAACCTTGTAAAATGTCATTTGGAATGAGAAAGCAAACATATTTTAATCAAGGTTTTCGGAGCAGGGCTTTTCAAGCTGTTGACTCCGGCAGAAAGAGGTCAGCTAATTGCAACGTTTGATGTCATGTTTGGTCTCTCTCCCTATTTTGATGCCACTCCGTGGAAAGTAACCCTCCTCTCAAGCTCCCTCTCTCCCTCTTTCTCTTTTCTGTTCTCACTCTCCATCTCACACACATACACACACAATATGTATGTAATAATACAAGCAAATGAGAAACTACTGAAAGGTCTGAACGTGCTCAAAGCCGTAATCTTCCCAAAGTGTTTGCTGCTCTTTCCTGTCGGCCCTCCTCTCAACTTCAACCTCCGACCCCTCCCTCCATGTATCACCACCACTGAGCCCGTCCCACACAACTCTGACAGATCTGGCACGCCGGTCATCTAACTCACGAAACTGTGTGTGTGTGTGTGTGCGTGCGTGCGTGCGTGCGTGCGTGCGTGCGTGCGTGCGTGCGTGCGTGCGTGCGTGCGTGGGTGCGTGCGTGCGTGCGTGCGTGCGTGCGTGTATTGATGTTGTTGATGTCCCTCAGGGCTTAGTCCGGTGTTTCTCACCACTATTGGATCCCAAAGAGACATGCAAAAAAGGGACCCCTACTCAGCTCTCCAGCAGATTTCGCCTCTAAACACACCGTCGCACATCTCTTTGGTTCTCATGATTACTTTTTTTTTTTTTTTTTAGAGTTCCAGAGGAGCAGGGGTGGTAAAGAGGGGAATATACATAGTAAATTGTGTTTGACAAGGTAGGTTTAGTGGTTTTGTTGTGGCTTGTCTTTGGTTATTACTCAGACTTCCTCCTGCCACAGATAAGCTCTGCTGCTGAACATACCACACTGAGCATTGTAGGAGTGAGCGTTCTTATCGCTCTCATTGATTTAGGGCAAGAACTCTTATGACAGAGGTCATTGTGCACTAAAGCTATCCATCATTTAAGTGAGATTTTTTTCTGCTCGGACCTGTCTCCAGGTTGTCTACACGTAGGTGGTGCAGGGAGTGAAAACCAGGGGCGGTCTGAGTTTATTAGGGGCGGGATGGGTTGGGGGGGTGCAGTACGAAGTAACACGTATTGGCGTCATTCAAATGGTCTGTGTTGAAATGAGGAGTCAGGAGTTGACTTAAAGGATGTGGAATTAGGTGTTTTAGATTGGTGTTTGAATGTGATTTAAACCATGACGGGCTGTTTGTTTAGTCAGTTTGTCTTGGCACTTCACTGATCCACAATCTATTTGTATCTCTCTACAATAGCTTGTCTTATTTAGTAAAACTTCCAGGGCTCGAAATTTTTGATAGCACTGGTAGCAAATTATACAAAATTTTGTAGAATGCTATCTGCTGCAACATACACTACAACATGAGTTACAGTAAAGCAAACATTGGCAGGTAAATGCAGACATTTTAATCAGTTTAATCCATTTTGGGATCATCATCATTTTCCTACCAAATATATTTTTTGCTTACAAGTTTCAAAACTGGTAGCAAACATCTGCTACCACTAAAACAGTTCCATAGTTCTTGGAATTTAGATTTTTTTTTTTTTGTCCAAATACTTGAATGTGGATTAACCGTACTAAAGCAAGCATTGCAAATGTAGATTTAAATCATTGCGTTTTGTTTTTTACCAAAGGGATATTAATAAACTGGAAGGATTAGTATTTTTTCTGAGACAAGGTATTTTTTATAGCAGTTTGAGGATGGGTATTTTTCGCTGGTGCCATTGTTCAGGGCCAGACCTGGCTTTAATGTTATGTTTTCCTTGGCATCTAGTTAAGGAAATCATACTTTTCAAAGTACTGTGGTTCATAATATTAATTTGTCATTTTGGTTATTTATTAAAATTTTTCCTTCTGTTTTTTTTGCAGAATTTATAAGCTCTCAGTGAATCACCGGTACAGATTTGTGCTTTTAACATATCCTTTCCCTCAAAGCGTTGACTTTCAAATGATTCACAGGAAACTATTTGTGGAGAAGGTACTGGGGCTGTTGATTTTATATTGAGAGGACTGTGTGACCGTGGTGGAGTAACTCACTCTTTAGAAGATGCCTTAAGTAATTACACTTTCCTGTTTCATCAAAAGCATGTCAGGTAGTCTTGAGAGCCCTGGATTTGTGCGCTGGCTTTCTGTTCAATGCAAGGGCAGCTTAGAAGATTTGTATGGTTCTCCCCTTACATTATAGCTTATTCCCCAGCCCCTCTAAAATGTGTCACATCCCATTACACAAATTTGGATATGCTAAATTAGCGAGGAGGGTGCTTACGCTGTAAATACGTTACCCCACCACCCACCCACCCCTTCCTCCTTCTTGTGTTGAGGGGCAGGCTTGGTGTGGGGGAAATGTAGGTCTTTAACTCTGTAAAGTTGTCTGGAATTCTCTCCCTTTGGAAGATGATGTGTTTTTGCAATTCAAATATTGGCTGGTTTCTCCTCTCCAATGTAAAGCCCCCCTCTTTGAAGCGGGAGGTTCTATCAGGACCAATGACAGCGTGAGTGTGCAGCGTGACAGCGTGAGAGGCAGCCCCGCGCTATTTCTAACCGCATATTTAAATGGCTGGGAAATCCAAAAATCTAAAATGCATGCAAATGTGTGGATGTTTTGCATGCTGGTCTTTTTATTTTTTTGTGAGTTGGAGGGCTTGCATATTCAGGTGGTGTTCACTACGTGCCCAGCTTTAGCAACATTAATCAGACTCACTTAATGTGCTCCCCATGTCCTTGATCTAGTTCTAAACAAACATTTCTGCTGGCGGGGGGTGAGCAGTTTGGCAGATTTACTTTTGATGAAAGGGTTGGTTAATGTTTGTTATGGCCTGTTTTACGTGGAAAGACATATTTTAAGTCATAGGCTTTTGCATGAAATTGCGAAGATGAGTAAAAGAAAAAAAAAATCCTCTGGTTATCCTGTTTCCTTCAAATGATGGGCCTGGTCACACCTCATCTTGTCAGAATTAATCAAAACAAAGATGCATGATTCCTAAGTTTATGTAGGGAAGTTAAAACTGTTATAAATATATGTATTTGTTTGAATTTATTAATTTTTTTTATCGACAGCTGTGCCAGAAGGATTCTAGAATTGCCAGCAGAATTGTGTCGACTTTATTTATCCTATTTGCTTGTTCGTGCAATGTGCATAACAACAAGTAACCAGGATGGAACCTTCAAAACTTGCCTTAAGCCCTGCTCCATCTCTCCTTCCTGAAGGTACAGAAAATATAAAATAATGAATTGAATTGTCATCTCAATGAGTAGTCATGGCACTTCGTACCCTATAATTCCAACCTCTTTCTCCCCCTTCCCCTCTCCTCGTGTTTTTTTTTTTTTTGCCCTATTTTTTTTCTCTTTTTTTCTAAACAGCAATTAATCTCATTTTTTTTGTTCAATTTCCACCCTGCTCCTGGAGTCAGAGTGAGTCCCCATGTTTTGTTCCTATTTGGCTTGGTTCCTCTGCATAGTCATTACGGGCCCAATTAATGTCACCCTTTAGCTGAAGAGTGCTCATTTTTATTGGGGAGCTGACAGTTGCCGCCATGAGTGCCGCAGTGTAATATGCATTAATTGCCCCGTAACACTGGTAATTACCAGTTCTTCAAGCCTCTCAGTAAACTGTCATGCCCAGACACGACTGCTTTGAAATAGATTACTCATTAGGGGGACCTGCCCTGTTTTCCAATGGGGTCTCGTTGGGTTGGCATGACAAAAAAAAAAAAAATAATAAATTGGTGCTCGAACAAATAGTTGCCAGGAGCAATTTCCTATTACAACTTCCCCGATGACAGGTTTTCTCCCCCCCCACACACACACACTCCCCCGCCCTGCTCGGACGGCGTTCCAGCCGTCATTTGAGGTGGTGGGGTCAGAAGAGTAGACACAGTTTCATAGGATATCTTTAAGGAAACAGCTTTCTTTTCTCTGCATTGACTAATGCTGTGGTTTCTTTAACGTCGGGATGCTGTCTTGGTTTTAGCCGAATTAACCAATGTTAAATATATCTATGTC
>JAVQIZ010085029.1:0-23635 GCA_036023535.2 Galaxias brevipinnis
TAATACCCTAGAAACCTTAACCCCCCCCCTTTGCTCTTCCTATCTGTCTGCTTAAAGAGAAAGCACTGGGCCAGGGCACAGCTTAGAGATAGGCTGGGAACTACAGAGAGACAGAGAGAGAGAGAGGGAGTAAAGCAGAAGGTTGGGGAGAATATGATGAGGCCTGAGGAGGTCTACATGTCCACTACAAACAGAAAGTGAAAGGGGTGGGGTTGATGAGAGAGAAGGGGGAGGGTGGGGCGGTCAGCGAAACGTAGCCAAGAGGGTGGAAGTTAAACAGATAATGGGGAAGGATTGGTATTGATTTAGACAGGGACAGGGGTGATGGAAGATTAGGGTTTAGATTCTGGCTAGCTTATCTCTCTCTGCACACACACATGCATGTACACACACACACACACACCGTCAAATTCAAAGTAAAAATGAGGCCAATGTATTCCACAATTTTAGCTCTGTAGCTCATCTGCGGGACTGTCCAGTCCTCCCTCGGGCTCTTGTCTGCCATCGCTGAGTCCACGTCCTTCAGATCAGTTCAGGTCCCCAGAAGCCCAGAATTTTCTACCTGAGCAAGCCCCCAACATTTGACAAAGCTGTCACATTTGCAGATACACAGAGGTTCAGTCAGATATAAGCGAGTGAGTCACCCATCGGTTTCCAACGCGGCAGTGAGAACGATGTGTTCCTCCATGGTAGCGTTATGAGGACTGGGGCAGACCGTCATGTCCCGGAGTCCCTGCTACAATGGTCAGCCAGGCGGAGCAACAGTGAGTTGCAGGGGTCATTCATTGATTAGGATATAGGGAGATGCCCGCTTGATTTGCCCTCTTCCCTCCTTTCCTCCCCCTATCTCTTCCTTGTCGGAATGGATTGGCTGGTGTAGTGAGAAATAGGCATGTTTGTGTGCAGAGAGAGAGAGAGAGAGATGGAGGAGGGGGAAGGGTCGCACTGAGCTCCAGCTCGTCACTCCAGGTTGACAGGAGAGGGTTTCGGCCTCAGATTTGGACTCACTCCAACCTTTCCTCCTTCCCTTCGTTCGCTCAACATTTTGAGTTGGGCACGTAGCCAGAGGGAGAATGAATGGTGGTTTTGAGTTCTATATTATACGGTGTTGGCTAGTGTCTTTGTCTGCATCACTCCTTGAAGTAGGGATTTCACATGTGAAAATGATAAAGTATACAGTAACACCCAACATGTAAGATATGGTATGCTTAGGTCATGATGTCTGTCTTTTAAGTTGTTCTGAAATGACACTAGATATTACAGTATGAGGGTTTCTCAATGTGTACACACATACTTACATACACACAATCCAATGAACCTGCTATTCAATATTGTATTAAATGGACAAAAACAACAGAAGCAATTGGCAATATTCTGTGTACATCTTCATAGGTAATGACTATAACTGTTTTGCTATTATGATTTTATTCTTTTTTTATTTACTTGTTGATTGTTTTTGTTTGTCTTTCAAATCGAGAAAGCTTGTACAAATTGCTTAACGCTGTTCTCTGGATATGGCCAGCTAGGTTGGGGGATGTAGTTGTTTTGGTGTGGGCTAGTTAAGTATAGGTGGGCAGTTGACCACAGGGCATATGGAAGCTACTGTTCCCTCTCCCGCCACGTCGGAGTCTCTCCATTGAACGATTGTGTCATTGGCATTGCGTGCTGGTCTTGCGCCTGTTTGTGCTCTTTAGCTGGGACCCGTACAAACCTAACGTCACGGTGACGCCATCCCACTTTGTGCTTAAATATATATCCTTTGATGCAATCTGTTTCCTGTCGGTTTGTATGGTGGACTGTAGTTAATGTATTTGACTGAGTGTGAGTTTGCTACCGTTCATAATCATGCTTGCTCATGGGGAATCCTCTATCAAGACTAGACATGTTGTATCTAGGTTTTTTGGATGCTCTCTTTTTAGATGGGCTGTCTTTGTATTCGTCATCATTGTCGACAGCTATTACAGCTACAAGCTGTGTTTGGGCGTGGTTAGAGATAGTTTGTGAATTTAGTGTAGTGTCCCCGACTCTTTCATGACAAAAGCGCCCTAGCCCGTTTCTCGGTTGTCATGGCAGTGGATTATTTCTCAGCCGCAATCCTGTTGGGCCTGGCAGGAATGTGGGGAATCCTCTAACCTCCGACTTTAAACAACGGCCCTATACACTACAGTTAAATTGACTGCCAAGCTGCTCCAATTCTTGCAGACAACGTTTTACAAAGATATCTGCCCGTTTTTAATACCGATACAATCCACTCATTGCACAGACCCTGCATATTTAAAAAAAAAGATAAAAAAGAAAAGGGTAAAAGTATGCTTGGCATTTTACCTTTTCCCCCTGGCTTAGATAAACAAAGATATGTTTTCGTCCCTTTTTACTGCTGTATGTTTCCAGCAGGCAACGCTTTTGTCGACACATTTCTGTATACTGTCGGTCAGCCGGAGGGAGGTTCATCCTAAACAGGAACCACATGAGCGGGTTACGGTTGCGGTCAGCACCTGGTTCAATGGTTACCTCGTCTCATGAAGTTTGGAGGTCCAGGGACTGACTGGTCTTTTGGCTTGTTGACCGGATATGAACTCCCCACCAACGGCCTCCCACCACACCTGTCATCACAACTTGGGGACAAGTCCAACATCGTAGGTAACGGTGATCTTGTTGGCTGTCGAAGGACCATCCCTATCCAGTCTTTGTCTCTGGCGCAGAGATTACAGTAGACACTTTTCAGCCCCTTCACACAACGTGACAGTGTGGCACGCCTCCTCGTGTGAAAGTGGATTTGTTTGGAACTGCGTGCAATCGTAAAGTGCAATTTCCAGCCTCTGATACTGTGATGCCCAGTGAACACAGATGAGTACGTGCTGTCATCGGGGTCTCTACCGGAGACCGGTCTTAAGGAAATACTCCTCCTTGTTTGAATGATGAGGCATGGAAGCTGTATTTGATAAAGTGTGAACGAATGACAGAAATGGGAGAAGTTGTTTTTCTTTCCTCAGCCCAGCTACTGCGACATTCATTATTTAGGCTCATGTGGATTTAATAGATCAAGTTATCCTAGCACTATAATCTTAGTCTCTTGTCTCGTAGGAATAGATCTCCAGAAGTGGGGTTAGCCTAGTTTTTTTCAACCCTGTGATGCAAGACTGGACTCGAAGGCCACTCTTCATCTGTTGCCCAATTAGCTTGCTCTGCTTTAATTTGAACACGGTTGGTCAAGGTTTTCAGTTGACTGTCTTTGGTAGGTGAGGGAACAGTAGTAGTAGTAGGCGTGTGTGTGTTGGGGGTGGATTCTGTGTGCAACATTCCTGCGCTCTGTTAAACATATGCCGGTTATTCTGGCATTCACTTGGATTTCACTTGAGGAATTGCAACTAAAGCATCGTTTGAAGCTACCAACACATTTAATCACTCACCAACCAACACACGCACACACAGACACACACTCTGGTCACACAGACACATAATTTCTGCCCGTTTTCCACAACTCGGAAGTCCGAGTCCCCCTATAATTTGTTCTGAATGTTCTTTCTTTAAAGAAGTCTTGATATTCTACTGATTTTAATATATTAATTGAGTACTATACTGTGGTAATATTGTGTCCGGTCCATTGGAGGATAAGAGGGTGTGGGATAACACATTTTGGGGGTGGGGCATCAAGTGTGGGGGTGGGATTGGGGCGGAGCTCATTATGAATGTGATAACAATGGAATCTTTCCTTATCCCTCCTTTTTCTTTTGTATTAATTAGGAAAAGGGATATTTTTCCATGCCATTTGCACCTCTTGGTTGCTGTCCCATGGCTTAAAAAAAGTGCACACAAAACACAATTAGACACACAGCGGTGTTGTTTATTAGGCTAATAGCGAGCACCGGGCAGGGCCTCTCCTGTCAGTCACCGTTTCCTTTCTGTTTCGCTTGTTCACTTTGGTGCTCCATCTCACTGCTGAGTTTGATCATGATGGGTTTTTTTTCTGTACATATTATAAATATATATATAATAAAATGATGAAAAAGATCAATGTCAACATGTGTGTCTGCTCGTCTGTTCTTTCTCAAGTTTTTATCTTATCGAACGGTTTGTTTGTATAAGTGCACATGGGGCGAGAGGAAAAATGTTTTCTTCAGTGTGCACGTGTTTCAATTGTGTGTGTGTGTGTGTGTGTGTGAACGTTATGCATGCCGACTGACGCACTGCCTTTTCCTACTCAGGGTACTCTGCTAGAGGCACTGCATGAGGTCACCCACTCTCATCCTGAATCCCCTAGGGAATGATCCTTACTATGCTGCGCTGGCTGTCATTCCCATGGTCATTCCACATGGTAGTGCCTGTAATTTGTGACCGCAGGCCTTCCTGAGTGACCATAAATAAACATTCACACGGAAGAAACTCCATCTCAAGGTGCCTACTCACACCGCATGATTACGTATTGGACCTTAATGTATAATATGGAAATAGAAGATGGTATATGTCATTGTAAACATGACTGTGGATAGGTATTTGTGCTGTGGTCAGGAGAAATGCTTGGTCTGGTTCTGTATAGGCTAATGTGAAAGTACTGCAGGCATCCCTCTCAGGACTGCAGCTGCTACAGTATCTGCATGGTGTCTGCACCAAGACCCTTAGCTTGAAATGGCTACAATTTCTGTGAACAAATTGGATGATTTATAAATAGGTGTTGATCATGTCAGCATCAATCTAAATTTTTTTTTGATGCAATTTGCATCCAATTTGTAACATAAATTATATGTTTGGACACTTATAAAATCTTGACTTTTAATATGGAGACACTACCAGCAAGTTGAGTTCCTTAGAATGACATTTGCATAGATGTTGATTATGTCTGGCGCAGCCATATTTGCCAGTTCAACAATAGCTCTCATGCAGGTGCTGCCTCATTGTCCTTCATCTCTAACTCCACGTCTCTCATTTTCTCCGTCTGTATGCCCTTGCTCGTTCTTTCACCCCATTTCTCTTTCTCTCTCCCTTCCTCTGTCTCTGCTCGCGGTAGTTTGGCGGTGGGGTGCTGGTGACCTTGAGTTATTTATAGTGTGTGTGTGGTGGCGTTCCAGACTGCTAGGATGGCTGCTCGCCTCAGATTCTCCTCAGGGTTTTAAAGCTGCTGACGGACTGACTGCACACTGGCTGGCTAGAGAGGCGCTAAGGTGGAAGGAATGGCGTATTTGTGCCGGAATACTCAATAGTTTCCATCACAATGCGCACTCATGCAGCAACGGGACATGCATACTGAACATGAAGAGGGATACTGAGATTATGGATGTATATGAATGAAGCATTAATCTGAATTGAGCCAGCAAATAGTCTCTGAATAATAACCGCGGAAATCTACATCACCAGACGTCACACATTTTCATTTCAACACCATTTATTTACATCGTATCCGTACAACTTCGATTCAATATTCCTTCCACCTCACTTATTTTTTCTTCAGTCCATCATCATACGCGTCAACAATCCCCTTTTTGTCTTCATTTCATCGATCCACAGTTTCACATCTTTTATTTAACAGTCTTTCCTGGTGCAGTCTTTTTTTACGTATGTCAATTCCCAGTCTGTTACTAGCAGCCGACCTCTGGCAAATCCACACGTCTCCTCCTCCTTCTCCGTATCCCAGCTGTGGCCTCAGTCGACGGGGCCCTGGAAGATGAGTTTGATGTGGCCCTGCTCGCCGGTCAGCCAGGTGCCACAGAAGGGACATGCGGCGTGGAAGGCGTGTGTTCCGTGGGGCAGCGGGATCTGGCTCCAGCCCGCCACTGTCTTTTCCGAGCACACGTGTCCACAGGGGCAGAAGGCGTGGGTGGAGGGCCCGGCGTCCAGGTACAGCCCGCCCTCGCAGCCGAGCCACAGGGGCACGTAGGGGCCCACGCGCCGGCACATGGGGCACTCCCTCTCGCCGGTGCTGGCCGGGGCTGTGCCTCCAGGCCCGGCGGGGCTTTTGTCCTTGCGGTAGCCCCAGTTGTGGTAGCCGTGCACGTGGCCGCAGTTGACGTACACCCAGGGCTGCTTCTTGTCGACGATCTCCCGCTGCGCCAGGCTGGGGAAGGCCAGCGTGTTGAAGCCTACGGGGCACTGAGGCCTGGCAGCGTTGAGCTCCTGACGAAGGGACTCCAGCTGCTTGAGGGTTGGGGTGCGGCGCAGGCCGGCCGGGGTCCGCCACAGAAGGGTGGCTCCGCACAGATCAATGAGGGAGCCATCCTGCAGAGTGTTGGACTCATTCTCCACCTGGGCAGATTAGGAGGAGGAACAGGAGAGGAGGATGAGGAGGAGGGGCAGATAAAGGAAAAGGAGAGAGTGGTAAAATAGATATGGAGATCAGGAGATTAGAGAGGCAAAGACCGGGAAATAAAGAATGAGACAGAAAGAGGAGAGAGGGGGAAAAAGAGAAAAAGACAAGGAGATTTATTAGCTAAAAATGCTAGTTACATTGTACCCCTTTTGATCCATCTCCGTGTGACCACTTGATGGCACTGCAATCATCCTACCCTCCTGTAGAGAATGGATTGTAATACAACATAGTCATATTTTAAATAGAATTACAAATAACCTTACCAGAAATTATTTCAGCATCTAAATTAAGATCCTAAAACCGGTGTTGTTGTTCAAAAGGTCAATACCCATATGCTGCAATATTACATTTTGATGACACAAGCTACTAAATCTGGCAGGCAGTGACCAATGATATTCATTTTTGAACTGTGCTTTACACAACAAGGTTTTCATTTATTGTGCCAAGATCAACTCCCAGGGTAGTAGTATGAACTCCTACTGATTGGAAAACACCCATGTCCCTTGACATAAGATTGATAGACTCCATTTCCCCTTCAGTGTCCTAAATAAATCTTACCAATTTTCCCCTCTGTTGGGCTGATCTCGTCTCCCGGAGAGCGAAGACATTCCCACATACCGAGATCTCCCGCCACACGCCCGGCGTTGGTTCGGACACAAACTCTCCTGCTGGATGCATCACCAGCACCCCATTGGTTGTCAGGCCGTCCATCAAACCGTCCGACGTCCTCCATTTGGCAGCCCTCTCCTGTGAGACCCGCCCCCACACACAAACAGACAGACACCAAGGTTAGCAAGCGTGATGGACATAGGTAGAGAGGAGAGAAGCAGGGAGAGAAAGGAAGGGGGGCCGTGGGCAAAAACAGCCAGCACTGCTTTTCTGTGCAGCTATATTTAGCTACACACATAGAGCGACTGTGACTACTATACAGGCTAACCCATAGAAATGCTTGCACATACATTGTAAACATCCCTCGCTCTGCATTCCACTGAAGTCTCCACATTCATTCCACTGTTTATTGGGAGTGCTGTGACACTTTGCAGCCTATTCATGACTAGCAAAGAGCCCTGCCACCTGTGCAGTGTAACTCATAATATCTTGACAAAGCAGCTCTCTCACTCTCTCTTTCATCCTCTCTCCCCTTCTCACTTTCCACCTCCATACCAGCCGTGGGCCTCGCGGGCCGCATGCTGCCAAGGACATTGTGAGTGGGCCGGTGAACAGGAAGCGGTGCGGAGGTTATCCTGCCTCACCGTTGCTCCATGGACACCACCCATTTCCCTGTTAGCGTCCTGCTAGCGTCCTGCTAGGAAGTTCTGGCACTCGGTTACACGGCCATTTGGTTGCAATGACGCTATTGTGTGACTCATGCACTGCCCTAGTTGCCTCTCTTCAGAGGTCATAAATGTTGCATGTGATCTCATGGTTACATGAGGAACGATTGCTCCTCTTTCTCTCCTCAGTCGGTCTAACTGGTTGGATTGCTCTGGTTCTGAAGGGCCTCAAGGTGTTTCATCCAAAGCATTTTTCACAAACATTTTAGTCTGTAGATTTTTCTTTTTCACCCAAAACTATTTTATTTCCTTTCATCTATCCTTTAGAAGTGGTCAACTGCCAACATCAGGTATTATGTCATTGTTTGTTGCGGCACGCAGCAGGTATTGGCACCGTACCCATTTTCAAATTTGCTCAAACAGCAATACTAAGCTTCAATCAACCAAATATGGCCGCCCTTATCGCTTGAATAAGTAGCATGTGCAGGGTACATAGTGTCTGTCCGATTTTTAGATCAGACTACCGTCCATAGAGATGATGACCTTTGTCTGCCTCCCCCCTCACCCCCCTCCTCCCTGTCTCTCCCCAGCCATGGTGCCATTTCCCCGGCCAGGCAGGGCACCCCATCAACCGCTGCCAACACTCCCTGCGCATTTACACTCCGAGTTCATCTCCGAGAGCCCCAGTCCACAGCTCATTCTTGGTGCCAGAGGGGGTAGTCGGGGGGAGGAGGGAATATCAAGTACCTCTGCCAGAATGGATCAAAAGCTTATTTTGTCAATGAGTAAGCAAGCGGGGCCCGTCTGCTGGGCTGGGCTCGCCCCTGCAGTGTGCTGTGTTCTGTATCAGCTGTAAGGCCTGCCTTTGTCCTGCTGGCAGCAGGCGGAAATTCTAGAATACTGGGACTCAAAGCAAACACTAAACGCAGACATTCAGGTTCACAATACTAGGCCCACAGTGGACACTCTGTTTGTGTTTGGTCTGTGCTGTCGGCCTATGGGGTTTGCCTCTCCGTGTGTGTATATGTCTCCAATCCAGTCACTGGCGGCGATCCATTAAAAAAAGAGCGCCCGCCACTCCCCCCGGCGTCTGAGCCGGCAGAGCAAGGGGCCGCATGTCTTGGGACAATTAGTGCCGATCGTCTTATCTGGCTAAACAAAGAGCTCACTGAGGGCCAGGGTGAACCTGGGCACTGCTCCAGACCGCCCGCCCACGGAGGGGAAAATATACCCCGACAGAGACTGTGTCACTCTGGTGAGGGGAGGCGGGAGCGTGTGTGTGTGTGTGTGTTTGTGGGGTGGGGGGGTCAAGAAGAAGGGGACTGAGGCGATGAAGATAGAGGAGAGGAAGTGATCAGAGAATGCTGCAGTTGTCTAGCTGTCTAGACAGAATGTTCCACATGAAGTAGAGGCCATTACCTGCCTGCTCTCCATTACAGGCTAGCTCCAGTCAAGCTGCTGGACACAGCAAATGGACGCAATGTACATTATGACTCATTTGAAATGTCCAAACCATTCTTTACTCAAAATACAGAACATACAGTACAGTAAAGTACAGTACAAGCGATAAAGAGAAGGTTTCCAGAACATTCCAGTCATGACATAATTACCACTCATACTGCGCTACTGATCACTCCCACATGCACATGTAGGCCTTTTCTGTCCCACCTCCGCACGCAACCAGGTCTCACATGACACTTGTCGTCACCGACACACCAGCGTTGCGGGGGTCCTGACACGGGCACTGTCACCCCTCCGGTTTGCCACAGCGACTCACCCCCAGGAAGATGTTCTTGGAGGAGTCAAAGCCGGCGGCGTAGATGCGGGCTGTGTACGGGGCACTGCGCTCACACATGATGCGGCAGGCGTAGCGGGAGATAGTGCTCTGGGCCGACTGCCCTCCACCCCCTCCTCCTCCGCCCCCCTCGCCGGCGGCGCCCAGGCCCTGACCGCCGCCACTGCCGCCGCTGCCACTGCCGCCGCTGCTGCTGCTGCCCGCCGTGTCAGTCACCACAAAGTCAATCATGCTCTCCGTGGACCGGCCAATCTGCAGGGGGCGGGGCGAGAGATGGTGTCAAAGCCATATCATACAAGATAATGTGAGACGTACACTTTTATGTCAGGATGGCTGGCACGTGTGTCCCGGGCACCATATTACTTTGCAAGACAGACCGACAGACAGACAGACAGGCAGACAGACAGGCAGGGAGGCAGGCAGGCAAATAGACAGACAGGCAGACAGGCAGGCAGGCAGGCAGGCAGGCAGGCAGGCAGGCAGGTAGGCAGGCAGGCAGACAGACAGACAGACAGACAGACAGACAGGCAGGCAGGCAGGCAGACGGACAGACACATGTCTGGTGGAGTTGGAATGTCACATTCATCATGGGGACTAGAGATAGACAGCTATAGTAGCTAGAGAGACAGTGAGATGCTGAGAGCAGACTCACTGACTCTTCTCTCTCTCTCTCTCTCTCTCTCTCTCGTACTCCGTCACAGTTCTCTCATGACTGAGGTCAAAAACAAATGACATGTTCCACACACCAGAACTCTTTACAGATTGAGGGGCATGTGTGTTTGTGTCAGTGCACCTGTATGAGTGTGTGAATATTTATGCGTATGCATCTATACATTGCAAAATGTACTGTATATATGTGTGTACCTGTGAGACTGGGCATTGTGTGCATGCCTGACATTCATCTCTCCTCTACAGATGAGACACGACAGCAAAGCAGAAAAATGAGCAGCGCGTGTGCGTCGGGGGTTTGTGCATCGGAGGGTGTGTTGCACATGCGTCAGCGGATACCAACCTGGAACATGTCTGTGTTGGTGTCATGGGTGTACTCCACTATGACAGAGTGACTCCTGGACAAGGTGTAGGAGATGCTGTGCTGGCTTTTGTTGCTGAGGGCCTGCCAATGCACAACACACAGGAAATGGGTCAGCTCACTTGCTGTGGCTTTATGGAAATGTTGAACAAGAACAGTGGACACGCAAAAAAACAACCTGATATATAGCATGTGAATAGCAACACAACGAAATGGTCAGAAGAAACACAACCACTTATCAAAATGCTTCTACAATATGCAAGAGTGTCATTCTTTTCTAATTCATTAATAAAGAAATAGGGCGCTACATGGAAATAAGTTACCAACTTTGCATAATCTATAATAAAGGCTAAAGTCTATTTTAAGAAGAACTCCAGGCCACAGCTAACTCAAAGCCCTTGTTTCACAAAGTAGTTTGTTATTCCCTATGAATAGAATGTAACCTCTAACCTTTGACACCAGAGGAGTGGAGACATTGTGGATAACATCAGGTTTGACCCCGTTGGCTTTGGGTCTCTTGTAAAGTGCCAGACGACTTCTCCTGCGGCCCTTGTCTCCATTGGTAAGTGAACCATTGTGCCTGCAATATATATGACAACAAATACTTGACTAAACTGCCATAACACATACAAACTTACAAAGCAATATAAAGTACTCAGTAAAGAGAAATGGTCATTTATTGAATTAAAAACAGAAGAGGAGTATTAAATAATTATTAGTATTAACATCACATCTTATATTAATCAGAACATTCTCAATCCAGTCATTTGCTCTTTCTCTGCAATGACGACGCCATGTTTGGATTGAGCTCGTGAAATCACAGCAGCAATGGCCTCTTTCCTGATCACAACGATAGAAAATGAATGGCTCTTATAATCCATCACTAAATGGATCAATATGCCAGGGAGCGAGCGGACCACAACCGTCTTATGCATGTCTCAGACTCTACACACTCTATGTAGAGAGCAAGATAAGTCTAGCTCGCTTTCTCCCTCTCTATCTCTTTTTCTCTTTTCCCCCTCTTTTCTTTAAGGTTTTAATTTGCCTATTCGGTGTGTGAATGGCCCAGGGTGAATGACGTCTTTGGACAGTCAGATGAGTTTTCCGTAGACATAGAGAGAGCTATATTTTCAGGCTGCATGGGCCTTGCTTTGAGGACCGGAGTGGAGAGGCTGCACTTTTACAACTAATTGTCACAGAGAAAAGAGCTTTTGTAAGTTGCATTACATTGCCCATATGGCTTCACTAGACCGTTCAGCTGGTTTAAAACCCATACACACAGACAGCTTCCTTGGGGCGTAGTGTTATTTGTCTGGTACCACTACAATAATAAACAGAGATGAAATGCATGGGGTAAACAAACAAACACACGGGCGCGTGTTTCAAACACAAGAGGAAGCTCACCCTAAGACGATGAGCTCGCCGTATTTGATGGGCTCCTTGTCCCCGGAGAACAGTCCGTCGTGCGGAGTGGAGCAGGAGCCCAGCTGCGGCGAGGGCTGGCTCTTGTTGCAGGACGGCCGCAGCTCCAGAGATGGGGGGGGACACAGGGCCTCGGAGCTACCCTCTAAAACCATGCCAACCGGCCACAACGGGGGCTCACAGCTGGGGTAGGAGAGAACACAGAAAGAAAGAAAATAGGGAACATTTTTTAAAAAGGTCAAATAAAGAGGAACCATAATGTAGTTTTACCTAGAGACAGCAAAGGTGGTAGTCCACCTGTGCTGCTGAGTTTTATTTGAATATCAAAGATTTGAACATTCAAATGAGTTTGGATTGTGTCATTGTGTTCATTTGCATCGCCGTCTACACCCGGCCATCATCACAGGCCTTTTGAAGGTGCTTACTGGTGCTGAGAGTCTCAGATGATGTACCTGTCTTTGGCATGGGGGAAGGGGACTTTAGCCATATGCAAAAGTCTTTTTCCTCATTATGAAAGCTTGCAGAGTCAGGCAAATGACAGAAAGCGCTAATATTTGCATTGGCGTCTTCCTGCTGTATTCACAAACAAATTAATGTGACATAAAATCCAAATTGGAGAAACTGGCTGAGGATGCGTCAATGCTGAGACACCTCTTTTGCGGTCAGGCAGCCTTCTCTAATGTTGCCTATACTGGTAATTGTCATCCCGCTTTTTGTGACTGGAGTGCCCTGTCTTTGCTGACCCACGGCATTTGGCAGAGCAACGAGACATCCCTAATAGGATTGGATGGATACAAGTGATCCTGTGCTTCCACAAAGGCCCATAAACGGTCAGTGAAATCTATGGCCCTGATTTGCACTGCATTGTGTACCTGACACCTCTTGTCCTCAGCCCTCTGTTAAAAAATGGCAATTCCATGGGCATTGGAAAGTGTTACCGAGCTCCCTAAGCCAAGAACCGTCGGGAACAAGAGAGCGTGTTCCCCAATGAGCTCACACAGTGAACAACCAGATAGCCAACCATCGACCACCGCTCCTGTCCCCGATTCCATGCGAAGCCCAAGAGAACGCCAACCTTTTCCCAGCGCGGCACAACCGGAATGTGGGAGGTGGTCCACCATTATTGGTTTTCCTTTCCACTAAAGGTTTATAGCGGTGGCATTTCGAGATTTTAACTGGGTGCCATGTCAAATAAAAGTAAATAGTGTAACTGTGAAATGTATTGAACAAAATAAAACTGTTTTAGGGCAAACTAATACATAATGCCCCAAGGGAACAGTGTAAACATCAAAATATAATCCCTAAAATGTTATAAAAGAAATATGAACAATATTCTGTAACTGTGGATTTCCATGAGGGGATACTGACTCATAGTTGTCATGTGGACATTGTGACATTCGTAATTCGACACATGTAAAAACAGAGCTCCGATTCCTTATGTGTAGCTGGCAAAGAGCGGAAGCGCACAGGTTCTATGCCAGCGTTGAATGCTCAAGCCTATTATTAATCAAAAAGTGGGCGAGAGAACACCTACACTGTACAGCAAGCAAGGAAATTACATCATTACACTGTGCATGCCTTGTTTGAGACAATGGATTATTGTAAGGAACAACTCTGCTACGACAACGCCAAAACTGTTGCGATATCCAATGTTCTTCTCTCTCGTTTAGTGTGCGTATGTACGCTACCGTGTTTTTCAAAGCCCTATCCCCTTCCATATGAATAACCAGCTCATTCGCCAAGCCTAAATCGACTACAGTTCCTATGAGTCAATTGCATCAGGAACATTAGACTTTATTGAATCTCGGCCCATCTAATCGAGCCCAACAAGGAGAATATCTCCTTGTAATCGGATGACGGATGACAGACACCAGATTCAGCCAGCTGGTCGCCATTTCATTACATGGCTCCAACGCCGGTGCTGGATATTGAATGGTGGAGACTAGGGAGAGGACAGGAGGATGGGGAGAGCTGCTTGGAAGAAAGGAAGGGGCCGAGCGAGAGAGAGAGAGAGGGAGGAGGAGACAGAAATAGAAGAGCATGGCAGCATGGGAGGATGGATGGAGAGAGGGGGAGGGGAGGGGGGTACGGAGGGGTGAAGAGAGAGGGCAGGTACAAACACAAGGTCTTGACGTGCAGAGTTCTGCGCTGGCGAAGCAAACCTGGAGCAAGACGACGACCATGAAGGGAGGAGCTTACAGTGAGGGGTGGGACTGGCAGAGAGGCCTGCTATGGTGGATGGTTGTGTGTAATACTGTGTGTGTGTGTGTGTGTGGGTCTGTGTGTGTGTGCAGGGGTTTGGCAGGGTGATGGATTGCCTGTTCTCTGCCACGCATTTTCTAATCAACCCACAGCCACATCCTGAGGGTGGAGAGAGAGGGAGAGAGAGGGAGAGAGAGAGAGAGAGAGAGAGAGAGAGAGAGAGAGAGGGGAAAGGAAGGGGGGGGTAACAAGACCGACTAGAGTGAGAGAGTGGGGAGGGTGTAAAAGATAGAACGAGAGAGAAACAAAGAGAAGCTATGTGACAAAGGAAGACAAAGGGAATGGAATAATAGAGAGGAATATGGAAAGGGAATGCGCTCCATAGGCCCTGAATGGCGCTGCCACAGGGCCCATCAAAGGACAGAAAGCACAATCACCCACAGTAACACTTACAAAAACACTGACCACTTTCTCCATTGACAACTGAAACATCTTGCATTGCATGAACGGACAAACAATTGTCAATGGACCAAAAAAAACAACTAGTTCTCTTATCATCAAGGTTGGTCCTCACTTCACCCTATCCCTTCAAAACCTGTTATTGTACATAATCTTCTGGTTTCTCTCTCTGCTATGTCCTCCCACTATACCCACTGCTCCAACTGCAGAGGAAAGGAGAGTGCGTGTGGAGTGTGTGGGTTGAAGAGGAGGGTAAGAAAGAAAAAACAAAGGATCCCAGTGGAGAGAGAGAAAAATGCATTAATGGGGGAGACAAAGAAAGGATGCACGAACACAAAGAGAAAGAGAGAAAAAGAAGTACATCAAGCTGGAAATAAGAATGAATGAAAGAAAGTGACGGTAAGCATTTGATAAAAATAGACTCCAGGTCCTCTGTCTAAAACCAGTTACAAATGAACAGTGAGCTAAATATACACACCAGGAAATGATCTCCAGAATGAGTTATGAATCCCTGACAACATCTATTAAATTTTCTGTCCTTTTTACCCATTTACAGATATTCTCTAGAAAGTTGAATTCAGTTATTGTTTTGTTGCAAGTTGATCATCATACTACTGGGCAATGTATTTTCTCGAGTGCTACTATCACTGTGTATGTTATCACCCAAGATCATTTAGTGGCATCGCCTAGAGAAAGATTATGCTTGTCACAACCACTGGGAATACGCTTGTATTGGAACCAAAAACATCCTGGTAATGCTGATAAAGCAGACTTTTCTGTGATAAACCAAACATATTTTGTAATGCTAAATCCATTATATACCACAGATAATACAGTCAACAGCACATAACAGATGGCCCAGCAAAAACGTAATCCAAAGCAAAATTTTTATCTTTTAGTCTGCATGGATAATATGATGTGACATAACACAACTATGTACCATACAATGCCAGATGTTTATTTTATCCAAAACAATAACATACTACAATGCATTAGTGTTTGTGACTTAGAATATTAAATGCAACCAGCTAGTAAACACTATGTTCTCTTCTATCAACATGGACATGGTAAATAATTGACAAAGACTCTGAGATAGAGAAAGTTTGGCTAGTGTTGTCCTGTCCTGAGGGTTGCGCGTGTCTTTCTGTGTTTGTTCCCAGAACAGTGGTGTGTGATATGGGTAAGCTATGATGGAATGAGCATCCTGCGGTCTTGTCTGAACCCAATGGCCCTGTCTGGCTGTTTAAGTGAAGGGGAAAAATAGAGAGAGAGGGGGAGAGGGAGAGAGAGAGAGAGAGAGAGAGAGAGAGAGAGAGAGAGAGAGAGAGAGAGAGAGAGAGAGAAAGCTAAGGGGAGAGGGACACACCCATAGACACAAAGAGAATTGGTTGGTTTTATGAGCCCTTGACAAGGTTGAGGAAACTACCAGATAAACAGACAGGGGACAAAATAAAAGGAAAGCCCTGATGGAAGGTGTCTCTTCTTGTATGACAGTGCCACCATGCACAGGCCAAGAGGGGTCACTGTATGGTTTGTTGAGTATGAATATTATGTGAGTCATGTCATATGGCCTCTGCAGTCACCATATCTCAACCCAATTGAACACCTATGAGAGATTTTGGACCGCCGTGTTACACAGCGCTCTCCACCACCATCATCAGAACACCAAATGAGGGAATATCTTATGGATAATGGTGTTCCATCCCTCCAGTAGAGTTCCAGAGACTTGTAGAATCAATGCCAAGGTGCATTGAAGCTGTTCTGGTGGTACGTGTTCGCCTGAAACCATACTAAGACACCTAATGTTGGTTTTTCCTTTAATTTGTCCCGTCTGTATCTCCATATAGTCGGACCCGAACACTTTGCACAGTCCGTCATCAGAGATAGACCCTGTGACAACCCTCCTACTCTGCCTGCATGCTCTCCTGGTTGGGTGCTGACCAACAGGGAACTGGTGGAAAGAGTGGGAAGCTCGTCACCTGATGTAACACACCTGGGCCCAGTGGCCTTTATGAAGCAACAAAGCACAGTTGCTGTGTTCGTAATCGCCTACTATGCGTCCTTAACATACGAAATATGCTGGTAAATGTTTTCATATGTTAAGGATGCATACTAGGCGATTTCTAACATATCATGTCTGTTTTTTCTCGTCTTGATGTTTTGTTCAGCAGCACCTTTGTTACAGACACAGAGCTAATTCATGACAAAATTGGTGCTTGTCCAGACGATTAATTTGTAACAAGGTGGTTTTCTTAGTAAAAGTGGAAACTTAGTAATCTGGTTTGTTAAAAGAACAACCAAGTTGTTTTGTTTAGTTTGGACTTTCAGTTGGTTCGTGGTAGCTCACCATGTTGGAGTAGGCTGGGTGCTGTTTGGAAGGAAGACAAACAATTAAGATTGTCACACTATTGTTGGGAGCTTGGGTATTGGCAGGTTGTAGCAAGTGTTGGTGATGTTTGTTTTTTTGTGGACTGGTTGTTTCCCATGGTTGCTGTTTGAAGTTTTAGATTACACTGGTGAAAGTACGTGCTATAGTGATTTGTACGCCAATTGACTTTAGTTGGGAACCACATCCCTTGGTAGGCCCAGAGTGTTTTTCCTTTGTGTTGCAGTGAATGCAGGTAGAGCCAGTTTATATTAAACTGCCTCCAGAGCAGTTCCTTTGATTCAGGAGTTGCTGGGTGTCTGGCTGATTTCTGTTTCAGAAGGAACCAGTAAGTACCCCTGCAAGTAATTTCACAAAGACTAGGGATAAATTGATATACTAGTTATGTTAGATAAGATAGGGCTGGGGATGGATCCAGGTTGTTAATTGGATTGGGAAGCAAAGCAGCACATAGCATTTGGTAGGTAGTTTGGTAGGTTCCTCGGATGGTATTTTTTCTTTCTAAGACCTAAATAATATGCTCCACTTACATACCTCAACTGCTAACGCAGCCCGACTTCAAAAGTCAATGAACAAGTCGTTCCCAAAATCTCAAGCGCTCAGTAATGAGCCCTGAAACTGAAACCTTCTAGAATGGCCAGTTAGGTTAGGGTTAGGACTACTTGGTTTAGCCCCTCTTACCGGTTGGTGTGCTAGTTTTCAACCACCCCATCCAGTTGGGACCACCTCTCCTGCCCCTTTAGGTCGGCCCCCTCCAGCAGTGTGCAGAACACACAGGTGGGCCGCTCTGTGACTCACCCCTCCAACTACCTCCCTCCCACCATCTCCGTATCATCCGGCTATTTATCTCTCACTTTTTTTTTTCTATCTTCCTTTGCTTCCTTGTCCTCTCGATCACCTCTTCTTTGTCCATCTTATCCTTGTCCATCTCAATTTCACGTATTCCTTCCTTCTATATCCCCCATGTATGCCTGTCTGCTTCTCAGTTGCTTTGTCTGCCCACTTTCACTTTCCAATCCTCTCGCTGCGATCTCCCGCAAAGCCTTTGTTTGGCCCTCTATAATAATTCTCCCTTCTACTCCCTGTAGTCATTTTCATCCATCCCTGTCTTTTTCCCAACCTCGTTCTTTTTCACACCTTTTGTTTTGTCTATCGTTCTTTCCACCGCAATCTGTCTCTTACACCATCCATCCATTTCTCTTTCTCTCCCTCCCTCTCCTTCCCTTGTTGTGTCAGCCCACGTGTCAGAGAAGACCAGGGGCCTAGTATGAGTAAGCATCAGTCATGCAGGATTAACGTGTGAAGCCATAGACAACAGTAGTTTTAATTCTGCCAACGCATGCACGGCTGAGTGGGATCCTCTCTTTGTTGTGGGGGGAAAATAACAAGCCATTATCACTGTCTGTCTTGGCTCTTTGAAGCTGTTTAATGGTTTACCCTGTTTAATGGAAGAGGATGAGAGGAAGAACATTGGAAGAAAGAAAAACCAAATCAGACAGAGTCTCGGTAGGCGAGTAATAGTCAGTGAGGACACAGTGGGGGTGCAGCAAGGCCTCCCAGCATTCGGAATACGTATAGCTTATGCAGCGTAGAAAACACTGGCGAAGATTGTGGGGCTTTTCCATAGTTTTCTGTTGTCTATGGCTTGTTTTTTACTGTTGGAAAGGTGGCCCACCTAAACTTTAATGTATTTCTTGATTTCATATGTTGTTCATAAGTCAATGTATAAAAGCAGGCTTACACCATTTCTTATGTATTCACCAAAAGCATGCCATCCTCTTCAGAAGTAGCGGAGAGTTGAGCCATATTGGGCATGAATAGTGACAATGCGTACAGAAGGCTAGATAAGATTACACAATCTGGAAGCATCTACACAGACAAAATATCGTGCGTAAAGACGCACTCAGGTCCGCATTGAGATCCGAAACGACTCATGTGGTCTCTATAGCTTTCTGTTTACGTGGTCTCTCTATTGTGCTTTTAGTATTGCCAATTTCCATGGTTGTGTCAGTGCTTCCTCATGCCTTTATGAGGACTGGATTGCAGCGGATTGCATCTCTCTCTGTCACTCTGTGTTCGCCTATTACCGATATCAAAGGAGACGCAGTCAAAAAGGTTGCTCATAAAAAGCTATTGAGTGAACTACAAGCCTATATTAAAATATTAGCAAGATAATTTCGCATATAGGCCTATATAAAAGTGTTATTATGTAATAAGGTGATAGTCGTGACATTTACAGGTATTATTTAAAGGGGTAAAAGGCATACTTCTTTAAAATGTGTATATATATGCTTGTAAAGCTGTGTAGCTTAGAGCAATATACAAGGCAGAGAAGTACACAAGGGATTCCACCGCACAGACAATAAATACTACATTGTAAGACATCATCATACACGCAGGCATACGCACACAGACTGGCAGAAAACATGACTGTAATTAAGAAAAATATTGAACAAACAAGCAACGGGACATCTGCACCAAGCACACACTGATAACAAATTGGCAATGGATCTTGTAAATAAATACCCGCTGATGTTTGCCGATGGAGGTCCGCTAGAAATTAATTCCCTTGGGTTGTCAGTCCCCGTATGGCCTCCAAGTCGGGCGTCGTGCTGTTAGAACACCACCTGGGAAGGTAAATTGGATGGAACAACCATTGGTCCGAACAGTCTGCATTTCCTCTCCGTTGTCATCGGGTACATTGAAGACTGCGAGACGCTTGTTCCTTCAGAAGACTAGTCGTGGTCCAGACACCTTATTGTCACGCCCATCTCTCTATAGCGCTCTGCTAAGAAAAAATAAAAACCGTGAAGTCACACGGATCTACCATAGCCCACATTAATGCGTCTCCATGGTTGGTCAGGATTCCGTGATTCTTGCGTAAATCCGCCTTCAGATTGGCAGCGTGCTGGCTCCACCTACAGTTCCTGCCTGCACGAATCATGGTTGTACAGTAGACACGGCGCTTAGATAAGGGTTATATGTGTAGTGGAGACAGTGAAGAAGCAGACAATGGGGTTTTCAACAGCAAATTTATTTAAGGGTAGTGCCTATGTAACAAACCAATTGTTATGCAACATTAAAGCAGTACAGCTCGTAAATTCCTATTATCAATTTGGGGAATATCCTTGACGTCTGATCATACTTGGCTACACTAGTTGTCATATTTTGCCAAAGCCCTCGTAGTTGAATTATCCCACTTTTAGTTTTAGTTTAGCTAATATATTGAGCATGTCCTTCCTTGACACAAGCGTTTTGTATGCCATTGCTAGCTTACATCATGTGGCTTAACCAAACTGGGCTCTTTCCCCCAGTTAACTTGGACACAATTGGGTTGTTACTCAGACATCAGAACTGGGAACATGGGAATGGGACCGCTGTACTGATTAGATGAGAAGATCGGTAGTGCGTAAACCTGTGCGCCTGTACGCGATGATGTAAAAATCATGCGCCAAATTAGCTTGCAAGCTTCGGCTAGCTAGCAAGCTAACAGTGCTATGACAAGGAAGACAACATTTGCTCTATAGCAGGATTTCTGAATTTGGTGAGCTGTTACCAAGTAATTAACTCGCTATTGCAGTACCAATCTATCTTTTATATTCAGCTATAGACCCTGTCCCCTCGCCATGGTAAAGGATGAGGATTTGTCGCCAAATCTTGACCAAATAAACAGCAATGGCGAGTTCGTGCCTCCAGACGGATTGTGTGGGGTGTCAGTTCTGTCTTGCTTGCTGCTTGCTTGCTCCTACGTCGGAAGTTTATATGTCTGGAGAAGTGACTTGCCCAGGTTAGTTTTATGTTGCGGATATCGCTGACTTGTTATGGGATAGCGGATTAGAGTGCCAGGTTACATTCTTAAATCGACATTACGGAAGCTTAACGGCAACGTTATCTAACAACCCTCTTGTCAAATCATGTGTGGGGCAATGACAGACAGCTTGCCACGTTTGAACTGTTCATGGTGGTGATAATAGGCATAGGTTTGTTCAATAATACAACATTCAGACCCCGTGTTTGTGCGTGCTTGTGCGTGTGTGTTTTTGTAAATCTGATCTCAGGGACCACCCGGCAGTGATAAAAAGGCGGTTTACAAGTGTCTTGATCGTATCAGCCTTGTCTCCCGTCTTTGTATGGACATGGAAGGAATTTACCGGTGTCACGGTGAGTTAAAAAAAACATGGGTCTTAATGAAGTCAAGCTAATTATGCAAAAATATGCCTATTCAACTAAGTTGTGTATACCCCTAATGTGTTGATCATTTTGATACATTTGTAAGTTTAATAACACTTAACATTTGAATCCATGTTGCACATGGTCTAAGGCTATTTTTGCTTGCTTGTAGTTAAAAATAAGACTGTCTGTCATTAACAACAGCTTCATAAAGTGAACAGATGATTCCCAAGGAACCTGAGACTACCATTTCCCTCTTTGAGACAATGGTTGGTGCCTTGTAAGCCATGAGGACAAAACACAATTGCATGAGGCCCCTGGTCTGCCCTCCTGACTGATACATTGACATTTCAAAACCAGTTTTAGCTGGCTATCAGTGCTGTTGCAACTCATTTCTTTCTCTGAGTTACATGGGCTGGTGTGTTTCTGAACTATTTCTCGCTCATCTGATTGTGAGTCTATGTTGTCTCCATCTGTTTATGTTACCCTGCCTCGTGACAGCCGGGCCCCTCACTGCTGGCTTTGATGGGGATCCGCTTTGAGGGCCTTATCCCCGCAGTTATTCTGCCTCTCTTACTCACAATGGTAATGCCTCCGCTGTTCTAGCTAAATAATAGGATATGCTTTGTGTCTTGTGACCTTAATGCGATCTAGGTAAAGTTTGCATAGTTGTAATTGCACAGGGAAATGGTATAAGTTTTTTTTGTTTGGGACAGTTAGGCTGGTGACAAGGGACCAAAGACATGCAGGGTGAGGAGTGCTGTGTCAAATGTCCTTTTAAATGGGAAATAGTATCTGTCTTAGTAAATGTACATGGTAGAGGACTGGACAGTAGTTATGCTATAGGTCCTGTTGTATAATATAACACACGTTTAAGTCTCCCTCAGCAGGTGTCTGATAATGTCCTTTGGCCTATAGGTGCTGTTTCTGGGCCCCCTCATCCAGCAGGCCGCAGACTGTCCCTGGGGCTTCATGGATGGCTTACGGGTTGCTTTTGGTGAGACACCTCACCTCATAGATCTCTGCCTCACACTGAAGCTGCAGCGTGTCCTCAGTGATGCCTGTTATTGTATAGTAAAAAGTGGGATATACAGTAAAACAAACGCTTAACTATACACACACACGTAGTTCTCTGATCCTTTTGTGGCTCCTTCTCAGACCCGTGCTTCTGGGCTCTGTGCTTCAGCGACATGCGCTGGCTTAGGAACCAGGTGGTGGCCCCGCTGACTGAGGAGCTGGTGTTCCGGGCCTGCATGCTGCCCATGCTGGTGCCCTGCACCAGCCCTTCCACCGCCATCTTCACTTGCCCCCTGTTCTTCGGCGTGGGTGAGTAGCTCTGCACTATTTGAAATTCATTAGGCTGTCTGTTCACAGTCTCCTCAGACCACCTGTCCTTGCCCGACAATTGAAACGCTGCTTCAGATGCCCTTGTTTGGTCTAGCCACACTTGGACGAGATGTAGCTTGTGAAGTGTGTATTCATTACAGATATGGGGTTAGGGGGAAGGCTGCCAGCTGTTGCTTCAGTCGTGTTACTAATGGTCTTGTCCTTCGCAGCCCACTTCCACCATGTGATTGAGCTGCTGCGTTTTAAACAGGGCACAGTCTCTGGAATCTTTCTCTCGGCAGGTAAGCAGCACTCTAATATTAGCCTCTGAATCTGTTTTTACAGTGTGGCTTTGGCTTCCTGAATATGTTTTTCTAAGGTAAATGGATGTTTTTTTTTTGTAAATGTATACTATGGCAGTTGCTCTAGTTTGGATTTATGTTTCCTCTAGCCCTTATAGCAGACCTTCATGAACATAACTAGAAGTCTACAAGTGTCTTTTTTAAACATTTGAGTAAAGGTCAGTGTCCCAGACCACCTAATAGAGTTCAGTTTCTTGTAATGTGCATGCTATTAGACGCTTTATGTCAGAGCACTGCCCTTCCCTGAAGCCTGGGACTCTAGTAGATGACTATTACAAAAGGGTCTTTTGAGTGGAAAAACATTCTTTTTCATGCCAGCAGTTTACACCTTAAGCTATAAACCAAGCACAGATACATTCTTTTGAGGTCCAACCATGTGTATCTGGTCAGCCTTGGGTTCCAAACACAATACGTTCCTTGTGAAGGTGTGCCACAGCGACCACCATCGTCAGCGTAAATGATTGGTGACACTGTTGTTTGTCACAGTGTTTCAGTTCTCCTACACTGCAGTCTTTGGAGCCTACACAGCCTTCATCTTCATCAGGACAGGTCAGCCTTTACATCCACTTTTCTCCAAAATTTTAGAAAGCGTGTTACTTGTGGAATGTTCTTGTTAGGCTTTCTGGAGTGTTATATATAATTGATAAAAAACATTTTGTGTACCATTTGTTAAGCTATTCAAGTAAAAATGGGTCTTTACAAACAATATTGCCCTTTTTTAAGTGACAGATAACACGGCACACAATGTTTCCTACCAGCTCTAGTGTAGTTTCCCTAGAGGCCCCATTTACAGGAACAATCCAGGTTGTTTCTGCCGAACAAACTACAGTTTCGTGTGTGTGTGTGTGTGTGTGTGTGTGTGTGTGTGTGTGTGTGTGTGTGTGTGTGTGTGTGTGTGTGTGTGTGTG
>JAVQIZ010085048.1:0-11553 GCA_036023535.2 Galaxias brevipinnis
CCCCCCCCCCCCCCCCCCCCCCCCCCCCCCCCCCCCCCCCCCCCCCCCCCCCCCCCCCCCCCCCCCCCCCCCCACGGGTCAACCCAAGCGCCAGAGGTCCCCTGGAGAACCTTCCAGAAGGACAAGCATCTCTGCAGCACTCCACCAATCAGACCTTCATGGTAGTGGCCAGACAGAAGCCACTCCTCCGAAAGGCATATGACAGCCTGTTTGGAGTTTGCTAAAAGGCATCAAAAGGATTCTCAGACCATGAGAAACAAGATTATATGGTCAGATGAAATCAAAATTGAACTCTGTGTCCTGAATGCCAAGCGTCACGTCTGGAGGAAACTGATCATCACCTGTCCAATACCATCCCTACGATGAAGCATGGTGCTGGCAGCATCATGCTGTAAGATGTTCATCTGCTACAGGATCTGCGAGACTAATTAGGATTGAGAGAAAGCTGAACAGAGCACAGTACAGAGAGGTCCTGGATGGAAACCTGCTGCAGAGCACTCAGGACCTCCGACTGGAGTCAAGGTTTACCTCCCTACACAACGACCATAAGCACACAGCCAAGACCACGCAAGAGTGCCAAGCGACAAGTTTGTGAATGTCCCTGGGTGGCCATTCCAAAGTCCGGACTTGATTCGATCAAAGATCTCTGGAAAGACTTAAAAATAGCTGTGCATTCACGCTCCCCATCCAACCTGACAGAGCTTAAGAGGATTTGCAGAAAGTTCCCTAAATACAGCTGTGCCGAGCTTGTAGCGTCATCCCTAAGAAAAACTTGAGGTTGTAATCGCTGTAAAAGGTACCTCAACAAAGTACTGAGTAAAGGGCCGAAAACTTATGTAAATGTGATATTTCAGTTGTTTATTTAATGTCATTATGGGGTATTGTGTGTAGGTTGAGGAGAACATTTCATTTTATCTGTTTTAGAATAAGGCTGTAATGCAACAAAATGTTGAAAAGGTGAAGGGGTCTGAACTTTTTGAATGCACTGTATGTATGTGATTTCAGCCAGCTGCAGAGAAACCAGTGATCGGGGAAATAATCAAGATGTTGCTTTGTCTGAGTCCTGACAACTATGACGTCATCGCTGAGACGCTTACTCTCCTGGCTCATAGCAAACTGGGTCTCCAGTGAGTTTCCTGTCTCCAGTCATTCTATGCTGCCCACCTAGCATCCTCGGTAGTGACTGAAAGTGCAGCCTGGAGTGATGCACACAGCCACAGCAACAATATTCTATCAATAGCATCACCTCAAACAATATAGTTACATTTAATCAAAGATTTCTATGCCTCAGACCGTGTGTGCTTGCTACCTGTCCTCCACAGGACCACAGTTGTCTGCGTGTTGAAGTTTATGGGGATCAGAGAAGTTGACCTATGGCTGAGGCCTGAAGTGGAAGCCTGGGAATCCACGCTGCAGGATGGGCACGACATCTGGAAGGGCCTGCGCAAGGTGGCCACACACTGGCTCGCAGACTGGAAGGAAAAATATCAGGTTATTGCCATGGTGTTCTTTTCGTATAGATTCGTTTTTTATAGAGAAAATAAAGAGCGGTTTAAAGTGTTCTGAAACAGGGCCAGATTTCAACCCTTGGCCCTTGTGACTCCGTTTCGAGGGGCAAGTCGAAAAGCCAAACGAAGGGCAAGGGCCAAGGGTTAGGGCCAAGGGGTGTCAAATAGGCAATTGGGATTGGGCCACAGTCTGCTCCACTGGTTTACCTATTTCTCAGATTTTCCCCACCCCCTTTCCCTTGTCTGATCATAGTATTATCCAGTTAATCCTTCACTACTAGAATTCTCCACAATATCAATCTCCTTCTGTAATATCAAAGCTGTTAACCCCCTTCCTCACACATTGGCCTCCTTAAAAACAAAAACTGTCTTATTTACTTCCTCGTCCCCCTGGTTCACTTCAGAACTTCGAACAATGAAACAAGATGTTTGCCTCCTTGATTGATTGTGCTCAAAGACGAGACTCACTGTCCACCTGCAATCTCTTCATCACCACGTGTGTTCTTACAGAGATGCACTCTTTGCTGCACGTTCAACTAACTTCTCCACCATCATTAAAGCTCCAAATTCCAACTCTCTGTCCCTCTTTTCCACTGTGAGCAAACTCATTCAACCCTGCAAGGACACCATATCTACTTCCTCCACCCAGCTTGCCAATTCCTTCCTTCAGTGTTTTAATGATAACATATTCAACTTTTACTCTTCCCTGAACTCCAAATCTCCCTCTGGCACAGCCACAGTGTCCCCTGGTGTGGGTGACTTTCTACCGCCTACCTCTGAGTATCATTTCTCCTCATGTACCCTGGTTGACTCCGCACATGTCTCCAAGGTGATTGAGGTGTCTAAACCTACTTCCTGTCTTCTCAATCCTCTACCCACTATCCTTGGCACATAATGCTTACCTCCTTTTCTTCCTCACCTAACCAACTTAATCAATCCCTCTCCCAAGGAGTATTTCCATCCGTCTTTTAAACTTATTCTGTCACTCCTATCCTAAAAAAATCTGGCCTCGACAAAACCATTCTTAAAAACTACCGCCCTCTCTAAACTACCCTTTTTGCAAAAACCTTCGAACACATCATTGCATCTCAGTTACAACAATTTCTATCTGCCAATAATTAGTTTGAGCCCCCTCAGTCTGGTTTTCACACACTTCACAGCACAGAAACACCACTAAGGTTACCAATTATCTCCTTACCTCTGTTGATGCAGGGGCCCTCAACATCCTCATCCCCGTCAGACCTTAGTGCAGCCTTCAATATGGTGTGTCACAAACTAATTTCCAGGCTGCAAATGTTGGGTGTTGAGGGCACTGCACTCTCTCTTCTTCCATCATACCTCATGATCAGACATCAATTCATCTAATTTAACGGATACACATCTGATACGTCCCCAGTCACACAGGGTGTTCCCCAAGGCTCTGTCCCCTCTTGCATGCAATCGTACCGTCTTAAAGGGGACCAATTATGCTTTTTGGGCATTTCGCTTTCCTTTAGTATGTTATATAGCTTTTTGTGCATGTAAAACGTCACGAAGTCACACATTTGTCTAACGCCCACCCAGCGGCTAGTTTGGCACGCCCTCAAACAGGCTGGGAATTTTGGATAGTGGTTTCACCATGTTGAGAAAACAGTTTTTGCCAGTGTGAAGGCAAATTCCCTTTGTTTGGCCAGCTGACCAATCAGAGCAGACTGGGCTTGTTGGGAGGGGGGCCTTAAAGAGACAGGAGCTAAAACAGAGTGTTTCAGACAGAGGGTGAATAGAGATCCTGCAGACCCAGGCAGTTTGGAAAAACAAATTTGTTTATTGAACATTAAAA
The DNA here is from genome assembly GCA_036023535.2 of Galaxias brevipinnis. Lineage (NCBI taxonomy): Eukaryota > Metazoa > Chordata > Actinopteri > Galaxiiformes > Galaxiidae > Galaxias > Galaxias brevipinnis. Next base: position 3,328 of record JAVQIZ010085048.1, read on the forward strand.
CGCGTAAACCTATTCTAGTAGAACTCCTAAATAAAGGTAAAGAAAATTAGCATAATACGGCCCATCTAATGGACTCTACTCTTTCTTGTAACTCTTATATCAGTAACATGGTCAAAATATCCTTCTTCTATTTTAGAAACATTGCTTATATCCGACCATCCCTTTCCCATAGTGCAGCTGCCAAACTCATAAATTTTCTCCCGTCTAGATTACTGCAATTCCCTTCTTTTCGGCACTGAGCGCAACCTTCCTCCATAAACTCCAACTGATTCCAAACTCTGCAGTTTGTCTTCTGACCTCAACCAAATCTTCTGAGCACATATTCCCCATACTCGTTACCTTCACTGGCTCCCTGTGGACCGGCACATCACCTACAAAATCCTTCTCCTCAGCTACAAAGCTTTACATAACTTGGCCCCTCCCTACCTCACCGAACAAATCCACTCTACCATCCTACTCGGACATTACATTCCTCTTCAGATGGGCAACTGGTCATTCCCACAGCAAAACTAAAAACTATTTGGGGAGCGTGCATTTTCTAGGGCAGCACTTGGAAAAAACTAGGGCAAACTATGGAACTCTCTACCGCCTCTAATTTCCAATTCCAACTCTCTATCAATCTTTCAGAACTACCTTAGAACCCATCTTTTTACCGTAGCCTACCCTAATTAAGTCTGTTTAGAATCCAGTCCTATCCTTCTATTGCTATGCTGTCCTTTTTGTTATACTTATAGTTAGAACTGTTGTTGCTCTCTGTCCGTTCTCCCTGTATCTGTTTGTTTATTTTTGTCATGTTATCTCTGTAGATGTTGTGAAGCTTCTTTAGGTGTTAGAAAAGCGCTATATAAATAAAAGTATTTATTATTATTATTATTATTATTATTATTATTATTATTACCTTGTTCCTGCAGAACGCAGAAACCAAAAAACACTTCACTGCAGTTGATGTCTTCAATTACTTCTGCCGTGTGACTAAAGAACTTCATGATTTGAATGCCCGAGTTCCCCTGCAAGCTGTGCGCAAAGATGCAGTACTACTACCCTCGCCATTGTACAGGTATTACGCAGGAGTTAGTTCATTATTTCAGTCGTATAGATAATATACTATATACACAACACTGCTACTATCCTAATATATTGTAATTTTGTGTGTCTAGCTCTAAGCCAATCCAGCGCCTGGGGGAGAATTACAGCATGTCAAGAACACGCAAACAGCAAGGTGCATCTTCCTACATAGATAACTTTATAACTACAAAAATACAAATAGCTAATATGGGCTTTTTATATATTTTTTTTTTCAGGGATATTCCTGCCCCCTCTTCCAAATCGACCAGTTCTTATGGGTTTCACGCCTTTCCTCACCTTGCCCTTACATCACGTTAGCCTATGTCCTTTCCCCCCTGAGGAGCATGGTCTCAAGTCTTCGCTACAGCGCTATTTCATCCTGGAACGCTCATTTGTGCAGTACTACAGATAAAACTGCTCCTTAGGGAGCTAACAAAACCAGTCCAATTGAAATACTGTTCTTTTAATTAAAATGGCTATTCAAAAACTATTACTTTTTTTTTTTATTGAATTGTGGTCACTTGAGTTTTTGGTACAAATTTAGTTTTGGCAAAATTATAATGTTAATAATGATGTGCATTGTTGTGGACGTTGCTGGCCATTAGAACTAGATACAAATCTTTTTTTAAAGAACATAAAAAAACTAAAAATAAACCATGTCGCAAGCCCTCTTGGTCGCACATATTACTTGATTAACAAAAGGGTGCTTTTAGACCACTTCCCTCTCAGTTAATAACTCAAACAGTGATTTTCATAAACAATAGAAAAGTGAAAGGCCGTCAAAAGTGAAATTATAGTTTTGCATCAATGAAACTGAAAATGCCAGTAAAATTTAAATTCATCCCTAGGCAAGTATCCTATGACAGATAATTATCAAACTACAGTATAGAGCTGTCAGAGCATAATCAACCATTTATGGCTCAAGTGACCCAACATTTGCTACACATTCAAGGAAATATATATTTTTTAGACCGGGTAAGAAATTCTATCATAAAATGTGAATTGTCATACACAAACAGCTATCATTATTTATAATTGCAGGGGGTAAAATCTCAGCTCTGGGACTGCACTTGTGTTAAAATCAGCCTTTTAAAAATTCTACACCAGAATGTGCTAGGTCAGTAAGACTTTCCCTTAAGTCAACCACACTCAGGCAATCCGGACAGAACCTCTCTTTGACACATTTGTCTGAGACTTTGCAGATAATGGAGGCAGCAGAAATGTTGTACCTACCACCTATACCCAATGTTCCCTACCCCAACTTTAAATACACTAACAAATTCCAATTGATTTCAACTGCAATATAATATTGTGATTAAATGCTTTCCTATACACATGCAGAATTAACAAGGGCTTCAGAGGATCAGTCTTTAGGCATTTTGGAAAAAGAACAATGCACAGAAGTAGTGAGACAGAGGCCAAGGCACATGGAATACAACTGTGATCCTATAGTGCACTGGCACAACACCAAGAACATGCATGCAGATAGCATGGCTACGTGAGGCTTCTATAAGAATAAACCAAGACAAGCTAATGTTTATAGCCTAACTACAGTACCCATTACATTTTTGAACAGAAGTACATCTATTACTCAGCAAATTGATAAATACCACAAATTGAGAGTATTGTAAACTAAAATTTAAATAAAAAAAATTTATTTCTCAAGTGCAAAATATTTTTTTATTTAACTTTTATTTAGTTTACTTTCTGACCAAATGCCTTAAAATGTTTAGTATTTTTCAAATTATATGTGTATATATGTATATCTCAATTTGGAATGTAATTCTTGAACTCTTGAAATAGTTTTTTTTTGGGTTCGCTCTATGCACTAGAAGGTTACTAGTTTTTATGCATTCTTTGTGTGATGTATATTGTTTTTCCTGGGTAGACTTTGTGAAGTAGGCCTTACTGTATAAATATTATGCAAAACAAAATATAAACTAGGAAAGGTATTTTGGATAGAAAAGTGGGCTATTTAAAAATGGATTGATTGATGACTCTTGTTCATTACTATTCCACTGAGTCTTTGTCATAGTTGAGCAAGTCACACGTCAGGAAGAGGTCAGAGCGACCACTTTCGATCACCACCCTATCTAACTGCCTTTGTGTGGCATCGTGGACCTCTACAAGCTCCTCCAGGGGCCAGTCCAAAAGTTGGGCACTGGTGGGCAGGGCAGGTAGGCCCGGCTGGTAGTCATCTAAAGGGTTAGGATATAGCAACTGCCGGAGTGAGGTAATCTTGACAGCTGTCCTAACCAGTTCCATCAGGGAGCTTAAGGTAAGGGGATTGAGGGCCAAGCCCAGACTCTTCAAGGCCTTGCAGCAAGACAGTGAGGGCAGCAGGCCCCCCAGGAGGCTGTCATTCAGCCCACAGCCACAAAGGGAGAGGTGTTGCAGGCTGCCAGCAGCCTGGGAGAGGAAGCGGCGAACTGAGGGCAGAGTGCTGTCAGCCAGACGGTTCTCGCTCAGGTCCAGCTGCAGCAGTGTTGATGCATGGGGGCTACAGGACAAGTAGGAGAGATCTGAAGGGGTCAAGCTCAGGTACGGGAGCTCCAGCACCTCCAGAGGCTGAGACAGAGAACTGCAAAATATAAAAAGTCCAAGAAGCAAAATATGTAAAAAAAAAAAAAAAAAATTTAAAACTATTCAAATATTGCTGATATTTACTCACTTTTTTGTCTCAATGACTGTGGTATGTATTATTTTGGGTGGACTAGCAACAAAACCCGTGTTGAGCCTATGCTGGAAAAAAAACGGCTCACCTGAGCAGCATGCGCAAATGCCCGGGCAGACGGAGTGCAGTCAGACTGAGGTGTCGTAATCTCTTCAGCTGCCGTAGACCCATGGACAGGTCTCTCAATGCCTCCTCTTGCCCAGACTGGTCTCTGCGTATGTCCAAGTTGCAGTAATGCAGACGAAGGGAGTTCAACGCAGGGAAGGTGGAGAGCTGGGGCAGTAGGAGGGCCAGACCAGACACCCCTAGGTAGCTGTAGCGAATATCCACTCCTAAGAGACCTTGGCGGGGCAGCAGGCCTAACAGGCTCCCGATACTGGAGACGGAGAGCTCCTCCACACGAAGATACCTACACTGGAGCTTTAGGGGCCCTGCTGTGACCAGAGCTACGCGTACACGCTCCCAGGAACGGGCGTTGACAAATAGGTCAGCTTTCACATGTACCACTACCTCATTGTCTGGGTCCAAATTTTCGCCCTGGCTTCCTTGGTTACCTGTAACACCGCCTACTTGATTCTCTCTGTTCCTCTCCATCTCCATCCTCCGTCTAACTCCTTTCCTCTGCTCGTCTTCTGGACTACCTAAAGTCTCAATCCTCTGATTTGATTTCTCTGCCTTTACAGTTTCTGTGCATTCCTCTTTGACACCTTCCTCTTGTTTTCGTCGTACCCTCTCTCTTTTCACCACATCCTTTTCTCTCTCAATAACAAGAACTCTTTTCCTTTCTCGCTCGCCTTCTCTTTGCTGTGCTTTCTGAAAGCCAGCTCTGGCTTGGGCAACCATAGTGCAGACAGCTACAGTGAGAGACCAGCCACCTATAGGGTCACCCACTCCACCTTCATCACATTGTAGCCCACAGAGGTCCAGCGCCTGAAGCGCAAACCTAAGAGATGGGGATATGGCAATGAAAGATTAACGTATCATGGACTACATTAAGATAGTGTCATTGATATTTATGTCAAATTATGTGAGAGGCAAAGCCACACGTCACTTACCTTTCATCGGACAATCCTCTGACAACAGCAAGCAACAGAGACTGGACGCATAGTCGATTTGGGGGGCTTTGCCCTTGTTTCCTGCGTCCGCCAACTCGTAGGATCCGATCGGGCCATCGCTGAACGAGCTCACCAACAGCGAGAGGGCGGTAGTTTGAAAATGCGGCTTCTAGAAGCGGTCTGTAAAGTTCCCTGGGAACACAGCCGAGCCAACAAGGAGATGAGCTGTGATCACTTACAACCTCCTTAGCACATAGAGTTAGCAAGGGGAGCACCATTGCACACCCACCACACAATAAAATATAAAAATGAATACGTTGAAGCACTAGAAAGAAAACGTGTATGTCACGCGTTTAAATATTAACATTGGCGATCGCAAGTAGTTGTCAGTGGGCTTCAGGCTTCGTCCGCAAGAGTTCGATGATGACAGCAATTTGAAACTACCTATTAAACTAAAAAAAGAATTTATAAGATAATCCAATATCAAGAGCTATGTAGCTGTGACGGTAAATGTCGGTTGGGTTAAACGACTAACTAGCGAGATAGATTGCAGCACATCTTTTAAATAGCTTAATAGCTGCTTGCTAGACAGTTCGTCGGGGAAGTTGGAACAGATGTTTCAATGTTTACTATGGTGCTTACTGATGACGTCATATATTCACGACCGGACCAACCACTACTGCAAATTATTTTGAGCATCAAAAAAGTACCTCTTCGCGAAACAGGTTTCCCTCGGTGGTAGAATGTTGCCATATAAATATAATTTGCATTATTGGGATCAACAAATTATATTCCATTCCATGATCCATTATAACCTTCCTAAAGTAACATCTCTGATTGCCAGATCTAGTTTGAGAAACTGTATGATGAAATTTGGTTTGGCCTTTATGCTTTTGCAAAATAGCAGATGCAAAACTGACAAGCAACTTAATTCATCAAACACTGTCGACACTGTCCAAGTATAGTCTCGATGATCATTGCATAAACCAGAGCCAGATTGGTGTAAACAACTGCATGCGTCCTGAGACTACCGCGCTGGCATTTCTGTGGTACAATTATAGGGCCTACTGGCCTTCTGACTTTTTGGTCAACAAACTCAAGAGAGAGAAAATGTAAACTGTCATGATTATGATAAAAAAAATGTAATTGCCTGTAAGATTAAAAATGAGCCACTCTCTACCAACATATTATCTACGGGCTACATATAGCTGCTACAAACTGAGACATATTCTACCCTCGATGGTGTTATTTCGACACACAGTGAAAGTTGACAATTCAGCAAAGCTCATAAGACTTGCAACCTGCAGACTACTCCATGTCTCATTAGTGAGGTTATCACTAAGCTATAAGTAAGTTCCTGAAATACATTTTTTGATTATAAGGGGCAGGACAAAACACAGGGATTAACATTAAAAAAAAAATTTGACCATATAGATATTACCAGAAAGAAAGATAAAATAAAGTAAATTACTTGGAAAAAAACACAAAAACAAAACAGTAAACTCAAAGTAAACTCATCACAGCATAGGCAAAAAATACATACAAGCTGCCATATATTTGCCATTCAAAACGAAACAATAAAAAAGAGTAGACCAATTCATACTGCGGACTCATTAGAAAATCATATGTGAGCTATTTATTTAGATTTGGGGAATTTAAAGGAAACATTGGCTTCTATGAGTGTAGTTAGGTCATAATGGTGTGCACTGTGTAATCTGCTCAGAAACTGCGTGCTTTGACTGTTTCAGTAGTTTTTAGTTTTCAGGTTACAGAGGAGTCATATGAAGAAAAAAATATATATACTGCAATATACTACTGGCAATAAGATTTTATGCTTACAACTAGCAAAGTTATTCATGGGACAGCTATAAAATTTAAGCCTCCTTAAGCATTATAACTTTTGTCTGATAAGGACTACCCATGTATTTAAATTTGCATGTACATGTAACTCCTGAAATCCTAGATCATGACAATTCATATCACCTTAATTGCATATGAAAATTAAGATGCATGTTCAACTGTGGAACGGATAAATGCGTGAAGGTTTATGTGTAGGAATGTACATATTGTAGAGTCATCAAGTGGCTAGTTACGATTTCTGTTCACCTTCTACAAATACCGTAGGCATACATTTTTAGTGACCACAATAAGCAGAAATATAGGACCTTCTTCTTTGGCACATTTCAAGGCCTTCACTTTAACTAAGAGTAATTCTGGTTAGACAGATTATTTTAGTTTTTTGTAAATGAGATGGCCTATTGACATTGGGGACCTAGTGATGTGTTGATATTAGGGCGCGGGGTTTAGACTGTACTGCCGGCAGTGTACATCCTGTACGTGATTCTCTTTTAAAAAAGTACATTTTGCACACTCAAACATTACTTTATTGATATTTTTGACAAGTAAACAACAATTAAACAGTCATAGATTTCAAGGGATGCCAATCCTTCAAGATAAAAGCCAGTAACTAATAAAAAATAAAAGACTATAAAACATTGCTGGGGAAGGTTTCACCTGAAGACTTTGCCTCCATATAGTACATTCACTTGCACCAAGACGTTACACATTGCAGTATAAGCATATAGCAGTTTAGAAAACTGATAAACGTTAGAACAGTACACAAGGTTTTTGAAGACGAAAAAAAAAAGAGCCGTTATATTTAGTATGTGGGATTAAAGAATAATAGACTAAACAAAACAAATGGACTGCTCTTAAATTTAGATGTCATATTACATGCTACTGTATTGCTCAATTTTCCTGTGCTTGGCAGTGTTTCCCATAAAGAACTTGTAAAGCGATTTGTGCAATTGCAAAGATTTAAAATTTGGAAAATAAAATCTAAATTCAGTGCCACACGTGTTATAGTCAAGTTATAACAGTAACAATAGTTTCAAACATACTAATAACAAATAAACAGGAAGCACAAGTCATACATTATTATTTAGCTGCTCATTAGCAAGTCAAGCAAGCTGGCTCCAATCCCCAAGGTGACTCATGTTGGTACTGTGAATTCCGAAATAATGACAACATTTTTGCAGGACAATAATGCATTGTCAGAGCCAGCTGTCTTGTTATGACAACCTCCTATAAAAAGAAGAAAATTCCAAGTGCCTTTAAAGTCAGCGTCTGAGAGATTTGGTGCCTTCTTTGAAGAACAGTTGGCCATTTGTGGATTACATTAAGAGGAGCCATGGGCAATTAACATTGTCCTCCATGTTGGTTTGAATCGCAAATATTTCTTGCTCTATACAAGCAGAATTTAGCAATATTCCAGATTGGGGCTGGTGAAGGTAAAGATTGGACACAGGGAGCTGTGGAGGCCTCTATGATCTTCGGCCTGATTGTATCTTCTGGAGAGCTTCAGACACACAGCGCTCTGGGAAACCTGTAGACGGGGGGGGGGGGGGGGGGGGGCGGGGGGGGGGCCGATGG
>JAVQIZ010085079.1:0-25248 GCA_036023535.2 Galaxias brevipinnis
ATAATAATTCAAAAATATAACACGTGAACCGATAACTTAGCTGTATGTAAGCGCAACGGACTGCAATACCCAAGACATGTAGTCACTGGAAAGGAATCTATTGGATCACAACTACGGGCGTTGATAAGGCGCCAAAAATAGGCCTAATAATAATAATAATATGACTTTCAGGTAACAATATGTGTTGCATCTGACGATGCATCACATAATAATATGACTTTCCGGTAGCAATATGTGTTGCATCTGAGGATGCATCACATAATAATATGACTTTCCGGTAGCAATATGTGTTGCATCTGACGATGCATCACATAATAATAATAATAATAATAATAATAATAATAATAATAATAACAATAATATGACTTTCCGGTAACAATATGTGTTGCATCTGACGATGCATCACATAATAATAATAATAATAATAATATGACTTTCCGGTAACAATATGTGTTGCATCTGACGATGCATTACATAATTATATCTTTTGACCCTCCATTTTCTATTGTTCTTTCAAGAAGTAGCTAGAGCATTCTCTGGTAACCTGCAGTGGATTTTGTAGCACACTGAAATCAAACTCCCTCTCTACCATTGCGCTGTTTTCTCAGTCAGGCCATGCAACCCAAATTAGAGCAGATTACAAAGAATTGTGATATTTATTATAATTGTAATCTTTTGGCTACCTCCCATTTTTTCCCCACACAATTTCTGTTCACAGCCAGAGGTTACTAGGGTATTTGTTGAAATAATTACCATCCATCCCCACCTCAACCCCTTATAAGTTCACTAATTTAAAATTAGTCAATTACTGTCCTCATTACAGCCCGGCCACTGTTGCTAAACAGAGTGGTTTTGTGTGCCTCATCATTAGGAAAAAAGTGTGTGTTCAAGTGTGTGTTCATTGTTTAAGGTAGCACATTAAAATTTGTGTGTGTGCTTGTATGTGTATGATCTAATGTATACTGATATACTCTGAAAGTTCACATTTTCCTCCTGTTGGTACTTGTTGCTCCCCTGGTGGCTGGATAGAACAGAGCCTGGCGGTGAGAAGAAGACCCATACTATTGCCCCTAGTGGGAGACAGGCACCCAGGATGGCCCGCCCACACAAGGACCCGCTAACAACAATCATCAGACCGAGTCATCACTGCCACCACTCCGCAGACAGAGACAATGGTGTGATGAGACACAAACATGGAGGAGGAGGTGTTCAGGGTCGACACAGAGGGAAGTAAAGCACAGCTCCGCGCTGAATTTTCGAGCTGAGTGCCTACTTCTGACATGCCAGTGGGCGGAAATTCTCAAAAACTTTTCAGGCAGCCACATCGAGTGCGTCAGCAACAGCAGTAGCAGCAGCAGCAGCCACCCCCTCGCCATCAACCCCACCTCTCCCTCCCCACCGCTCTCCTCTGTCCCCACGGCAGCCGTTGCCATGTGGAAACCTGGACCAGTCGGTATGAAAAGCAGAGATTCCTGGTGCGGGGGTTGCCATGGCTACCACTATCTGGGGGCTACTTGAGGAGGATCACTTGGGTAGGAGTGAGGTATTCCACTAATTCACCCCCTCCTCATATTCAACAGCAATTCACCACCGAACTAAGACACTGCTGTGTAAGCCATGGACGAACAGGTACAGAGGTTAATGTGGGTCGTCTGCATGCTTACATCCCTTCTGAAATAACGAGGAGCCCCGGTAGCCGGCAATACAGGCCTAACCGCCGTATGTGTCTTCATAATCACACTTTATTAATCCTCATAATCACTGGATTCATCTTCATAATGACCCCACCAGGCTGTGGAGCCCCGGTGCGTCATCACAAATGCACACACACACACGCACGCACACACGCACACGCACACACACACCCACACACACACACACACACAGACACACACACAGACACACACACTCTCTCTCTCTCTCTCTCTCTCTCTCGCTACATTCTGGTTCAGTAGATCTTGGAGAGGGCAACTTAGGCTGAGTGAGCGTGTTTTACTGCTTTGCTGATTAGGCAATAACACACGTGAGGGAGTTTACAGGGGGATGGAGAGAGGGGAATAAAATGTCTTTCTGCTCTCTTTGTTTGTAGTAGGACCTACACCTTGTTTCAGCTAGCTGATACAAAACAAGTGCGCTACAGCTTTAGGGGCTAGATCGTTTCTGGATGTTTGTGTTCCAGCCGTCTGAATGACTGATAAACAGGAGACCATTGTTTTGACCTGACAGCCCTTAGTCAGCTGGCAGTGCTATCCGAGGCCCATCTGTGTCGAGTAGCTGTGTGGGGTGGGACAGAGGCCTCCAGACAGGTCTGTCCCACTGTCTGTCTCTGTTTCCTCCACTGGAGACGTGTGGATGGAGGTAAAGCTGGGGTGGGAGCCACTATTTTTTTATGATCTGCTGCCAGATTAGAGTCCCCCTGCAGTCTAGACCCTCTCCATTACCCCTCTTTCTCTCTCTCTCTCCCTGTAGCGGCTCCGCTCCACCCTTCTCCCCGACACACAACCCGCTCGTTATTTATAGGCCCAAAGACCTTTCCTTGTGTTGCTTTAGACTTAGTGTCCAGCCCAAGACCTCCCCTGGTCGCTGTGTCCTTCCTTGCTGCCCAAGAAGAGACATCAGTGTGTGAGTTGGTGGGCCACCCAGGGATGGCAGAGGGGTAGGGGGGAGAGTCCTCATAGGCCCCGACTCTGGATGACCACATTGTGGGAAGTGAAGTCATAGGACAGGAAAAGGGGGAGCGGCGCCAAAGAGGATGAGATTTCACAGATCCAGGAACTGCGACCAGTGAGTCACGGATGTCTAAGTGGAGTGCGTCACTGCCTTCTGGTCAGACCAAGCGAGAGCCATCCAGTTCCCCCAAGAGCTGACCTCAGACACCCGGCACAACGGAAATTTCCAGAATGAATGCGTGCAGGCCAAGTAAACACCTTGTTCCAGTGACAACATCGACCACAGCGACAACAAACAATTCACCTGTGCCAATCTCAAGCCTTCCATTAACTTCACATGAGCCCCTTATTTGCATATATTTCTGATCCTGCAAAGTCAATTAGAGTTAGGATTTATAAGCACACAGTAGCTAATAGGATATGACTAATGTAATATCAGCCTTCTAATGAATGTCTTTAACCACGTAAACAAGTACTACACTGTACAAATGTCACCTTTGGAATAAGGTTACTCTTTTTTCACCCGCTCCAATTCATTGACAGTCACAAAACATCTATATTGAACAGCTACTTGTATCCCAGTTAAGAGAGAAACTTTTTTTTGGGTCGCCCCCGATTCATTCTTCACCTTCAACACAAGTGCACAGAGGGGAGGAGTCGAGAAGGGAAGCAAGAGAACGCAAGAGAACACAGGAGAGAGAGTGCGTAGAGACGAAGTGTACGACGAGTTACAGGGCATACAGTAGCATACAGTATGGTCAACATGGACTGTGGCCTGTGGGTGCTCTAAATGGACACCAGGGTGAGAGCCAGAAGAGAAAAAAGGTTGGATCGCAGTGTTCCCCTCTTTCACTTTGGCCCTTCTCTCCTTCTCTCTTCGTATGTATCTGTGTCGGTGGGCAGGAGATAGGGCCAGAGAACTCGGCCGGGCTCTGCCGTGAGGCCTCCTCTCCACTCTGCATGCCAGAGCTGGAGCCGAAAGCATGGAGCCACGTGCCTACACTAATCTCTTGCCTCTTTACTGGCTTGGTAGGGACCTGGGCATCCCACGAGTCAGGTGAGGTGAGGTGAAACGGAGCATTGAGTCAACGTCATGCCAGGTGACGTGGCATGTATATGAGTGACAAAATATCACTATGGTTATCTAGAATTGTTAGCCAGAATCTTTATCATCACTATAATAATATCAGCACATGGCATTGGCATGTGCTTCCTATAGTCTTAAAAACTTGCTTCCCAAATTATATTGTATCCAGGTTGGAATAAACTTCGAAAACAATAATACAGTATGATACAGACAGTAGTAAGAACAATGTAGGTCAGACTTTCATTTAAGCACCGATCTCAACCACAGCTCCACTTGTTCGGCAGGGAGCGTCATCGTACAATCAGCAAGGCGGGTCATCCACCAGGCCACTGTGGCAATAAACCTGTAGGCGGTGCTTACACCCAGTGATGAAAACCTAAACGATTTGACCCCTCGGCCACCCTTTTCGATGATTTACATCATGTCGCTTAAAGTGAGCTCATGCTATCTGTGCAAAATTTGCACTGTGCGCACACTGGGACAGTGGGCTGACCATCATAAATTCTGCCTTAAAACAGCTACCTATCGATCTCATGAGTGTGCCGTACTCTTATTTAAATCAATGGGATTTCCGACCACCATTAATACTGGCAGGAACACTTGAGGAGCGATCCAGAGGGTTACTTCTACCCGAGACGATCAAAGGTCACAAATCAGAGTGGGTCGATGCAGCTGTTTCACAGGATTACAAAGATGATTGTATGAGCAGTGACCCACACGAAGAGGGGGAGAGAGTGGAGAGAGAAGGATAAAGAGCTGGGAGCAGATAGTGATGGAGGGAGTGGACAAGCCTGGAGAAAGAGAGGGAGGGGGAGGGATGGGGGGTCGGTGAAAGAGTGTGAGATAGATAGATAGATAGATAGATAGATACAGACAGACAGACAGACAGACGATGTCTGTGCTTACAGTGAATGATGAATCATTGCCTATATTATAGACTTTACCGTCATCTTTATGAAGTGAAATCATTGCAGTGACCCCCTCATCTTTTTTTAAGTAACTGTTAGTGTGTCCAGGAGTATGCGTCTACTGCCGTGTCCGAGGGACACACACTGCTGCTATACATACATACAAGCATAATTTCCATAATATCCCAACCGCCCTGTAGTTAAAGAAGGCTTCATTCATCCATCTCTCCCCTATCCAGTCCAGAGGCCACGTTGCTCTCTCCACTACCTCCTGTGAAGCCTCCAGAGTCTTGTCCTTGCCCTTCACTCACTGCAGGCACTTCACACGGCCTCAGTTTCCCCCCACCTGTCTCCTTGGCTCCGTAAGGCCTCTGCACCGGTGACATATCAGGTTACCCCCAAACTACACCCGGAGCCAAGGCTTTCTAGCTGACGGTGCTGTTGTAGCTCAACGCTACGTTGATTTGTTGTTGCTGTGGCTGTTGTTACCCAGGGATTGCTTGGGAGTCTGTTGCCAAAACACTCTGGGCTTCAACTTGGAAGCAAGGATATGGCAGGCCCTCCCAGAATTTACAACGTATCACTAACATATTATGACAGCGAGTTAGCTTTATTGCAGAATGCTATGCTGATAAAACATTCAGCAGCAAAAAGATTCTGAATGACATTAGTATTGTCTCTGTTGGTTTGATGTTTCTAGGCCAGTGACAGGAACAGTGACCTCTGTGAAGAGCATTTAGTTAGGCAATCTATTCAGCTGTCCATCCATAGATCTATCTCTAAAGCCATCCTTCCATACATACATCTATCCAGACATTCAGCCATCCACCCCACATCCATTCCTTTATCCCAAGATCCATCCACCCCTCCCTCCCTCCCTCCATCCCTCCGCCAATCTACAATATATAGCTATCCATCCATCATCCATCATTCATCAATTCATCCTCTCATTCACTTGTCTCTTTATTGGCAAAACACTTCTGTGTGTTAGTCTATTTGTTCGTTTTTTCAAAGCTGGAACACAAGCATAACCAGAAATAACATAAACAAAGCACTATTACATAAAGCATCCATCCATCCATTAGCTATATCGCTTATCCTTTGCAGGGTCGCGGGGGGGCTGGAGCCTATCCCAGCCGACACAGGGCGAGAGGCGGGGTACACCCTGGACAGGTCGCCAGTCTATCACAGGGCTGACACATAGGGACAGACAACTCACACTTACATTCACACCTACGGGCAATTTAGAGTCACCAACTGACCTGCAGCATGGTGGCTCGGTGGTTAGCACTGTTGTGTCACAACAAGAAGGTCCTGGGTTCAATCCCCACCTGACCCAAGGGGCCTTTCTGTGTGGAGTTTGCGTGTTTGCATGGGTTTCCTCCCGCAGGTCAATATTTTAATGTCAAGCCCTCAAAATAAGCATGAGTGTTAGGTCTACTGTTCTCAGTATGGGCTTGGTAACTTCATGATTTTTACCCTCTTTTACCCTCTCCTTTGATTAAACCAGAAAATTTATTTAATTGAAATTGCCAGTTCATATGTCACACTTTGTCTCTTTGTGGACAACATAAATCTGCCTTTAGATAAAACAAAACTCCCCTCAGCCCCCCCTTCATACAATGTTAAGTTATGTGTTCTCCTCCCAACGTGGTTTGAACTATAAGAAGTTCTCACCACACTAAATGCATGGTTATGTCAGGTTGTGGCCCTAAAGCATAGGGTAAAATTTTGTAGATGATGATTTTTATAAAGAAAAAAAAAAGATTTGTTTTTTACAGCTAAAACAGCCTGGGGTCAAATTGACCCTGAAGAACACCTTTGCGTACAACGTAGAGGACATTGAAACATATCATCATGTACATTTTATGTTTAACCAGCTGGCCTCATTAAAATGGGAAAAGGCATTACATATGAAGCAAAGACGGGGTCAAACGGACCCAAAAGATCATAGAAGTTACACAGGCTGTTCCTGTACGTCTATATTGGTCTACAACTTAGATTTATGTGCTTAAATTACGTTTAATTTAAATTGATTTGAGTTGGGTTGTCTTTGTTAAGCTTTGTTATTTTTAATGAAGCTATCGCATATTATGATATTGCAATGCAATGCAATTAAAAGGGCGGACTTTAAACCTTGTAACTTTTATTTGTAAAAAGAAATTCTGACAAATATAACATAGGTCAAACGTATGGATGGTAGCAACCTGTAGCCTATGGCTCTATGTTGGATTGGAGCCTGTAGCTATGAGTCTGAATCTAGCAGAGATGAGGTGTAGGCTCGGAATGGGTTGTCCTTTGGGAACAGTGACTTTAGTGGTAAGACCAACCACTTAATACAGGGGTTTGTAGTGTTATGCTGCTATTTCAGCTGCTTGAAGACACTAATTGTTTACAATTTAAAAGATAGGATGTGCTTATTCTGGTAAGACACTGAAAACAGAATATGGACCTAGTGGAAAGATAGAAATTGTTGGTAACAATGCATACTCAAGGATAACATCAAGAATAACATGTTACTTGCTCTGTTATGGACAACACTATTTGTAAAGCTCTTACCCGCCACTGTCCCTTATATACTGGGGTTGGCTGGCCTACCTTGTCTTGTTCCTACCAGGAGACTGAGCCACTAGTACATCTTTATTTACAAAGCTTTCCTGGGCTTGCTCTCTTCTTATCTGAGCTCATACATCAGAAGGAAAAATAACTCAAAGGCATTGCTTATGCCAGCGTTGCAACAACTAATGGCACACTTGCATAAATGTTTTCATTCTGCACCATACCCCAGATGTTAAACTGAAGATTTGTTAATCTTTCCCAAAATGTGACTTTCCCAAAATTTCACAGCACACCTGATGATGTCTGATGTCACACCAGAGTGCCACGGCACACTGGTTGGGAAACTCAGGCTTATGCTATGAGGACATACCTATTTCAATTCGCACCTTGCTTGGGAAAAGCAAGAGAGCCTTCATGTACTCTGCCCCATTTAATTGGAACTTGCTACAAAATAACTGAAGTCATAGGAGCATATCACTCTCAGTAAATGTATGGCTATAAATAAAAGTATCTAGAGGCAGAGTATTATGTGGTGCTCTTGCTCTCCTATCCAATGCTGTATAACTCTTGTGGTCAGCTCTTTGATTCTGCCTTTTAATCTTGTGACAATATTATTATTTTATGTTTGTAAGACTAGATATGTAATGTGCTATACTGTTAAGTGTAATATGTTGACTGTGTGTCTGTTGTAATTGCATGTTTTTTAATTATTATTATATGTTGATTTGTTCTGCCTCGAACCCAGTTCTCGCTTGAAAAATTGGTTTGTAATCTCAGTGTGAATTATCCTGATTCAATAAAGATTTAATAAATCTTATTTATTTCACATTTCTACCTTTAAGATGCGCTTCCAAGGTCCTTCTGAACGTTGGTGTACAGACATTTTCATGAATAGGTTCAATAAAACTTAATGTAATTTAAGTCTGGAATATGTTAACATCTTGACACATTTTCATTTATGACCTTTCTACGTACATGACCTTTTTCTTCCAGTGTTACACTGTTAATTGAGGTGGAAAGGAGGTGTAGCTTTTAACCATCAAACAGTTAATACATGTGAAACTTACTGTTGATCTTTCCTTTATGTTAGTTGGCCTTTCTTGGTTATCTGCAGTCCAACAGTGAGAGGGACATGGAGATCTTTACAGCTGTCCCAGGTATCCAAGTGGTACGAAAACTCCTTAACCAACTCACAGGTCAAGAGAAAGGTAAACCCAAATTGTTGGAGGATAATAATATGAGATGGTATACTTACCTGCCTAAACAGGCTTTTCCTTTTGTTAATGCAGAAACAATGTATCCAGAGCATTGCTGAGTTCATACAGAGGAATCCACAGGCTTCACAGCAGGAAATCAACACAGACGTTGAGAAGCATGTTCAGCTATTTGCTGTTGGAACACAGAGGATTGACTGCTCCCCTACTCCAAGTGTAACCCCCAGCCCTGCCCATTTGCAAAGACCTCGTTAATTCAACATGAATATCTGCAACGTATGTATATTTAGATATATGTTAAGATGTTCTAACCAGTGTGCTATAATAATATATTACTAAGGGATTTTATATTGCTTTTGAAAATGTAATAATAATAAATTGAATGTCCTCATAATAAAAACCTTCACCAGCATCTTTAATTTGACATAATATTGTTTCATAGAATATTGAGTAAAGTATCTAGTAAGGTTTTCAGGTTATAACTAAACAATTGCATCATGTTACGTAGTGATGGAAAGCACCAACATTTCTAAACTAGATGTTTGCAGCAGATAAAATGACAAGTGCCACCCTTTTTAATAAATGGCCCCTTTCTTCTGCACCTGGCCACTCAGTTTTGCTATCACTTGTTTTCAAGTTGGAAGAACCTCTGCCCTTGGTTCCTCTGCTTTAAGCCAAGATTAAAGGCACCAGTGACAGACAAATAACAGTCTGAGTGAACAAAGTCAATCCTCCTACTCATTTTACCATAGAAAAGACAAAGTATTAGGAGGGAGGAAGAAAACACATTTGTGCAAAACGGGATTCTTTTTGTTATTTGCAAAGATGTAAAAGAACTCCAGATTACTTGAAACTTGCAAGAAAAAAACATTGCTCAATCAATAGCACAATACCTAAAGAGATGAAAATTAGATGGTAAAAACATTGCAATTAATTGACCAGGACCAAATCTCTGGTTCTGTGAATTCCAGAAGAAATCATGTCTTTGAGGATAGGATGGGGATATAACCTTGATTACAGGTTGGAGGACCTGCATGTTTTTTTGTTTTTTTTAATTGAGAGTTGATTACCAATCACAAGTGCACTGTCTAACACAGAAAAATTCAATGTGATGTCAACATGACCAATCATCGGCGATCTTTTATTTATTTATTTTCGATTTTTCTTTTTTTATCAGCCTCTCCACGTCTTCCGTTTATCTTGAATCACACAACACCAACAGATGAGACTTCGGACCTGACAGAATCCTTTCGGTTATGGATTAATTCTCTGGAAATATGTAGCTGCCTTGACCAGGTTTTTTTTTACCTACATTTGCTTAAATAACATTATTAATGTGTAACTAAAAATATTGGCAGTATTTAGGATATTTTAAATGAATGATTAGGAATAGTTGTGGTTCAGGATTAGTTCTATACAAAGTGATCTGCATATCTTAAATTATTATTCCAGATTGGATATTCACCGTTTGAATAAAGTGAATCCTCTCAGATGATAATGGCTGTCAAAAAACTCATTACGGTAATTGTATATTAAATATTAAAATAATGTGTTCTTAATCAAATATTTTTCCCCCAATATATTAAGTGAACGAATATAGATCACATTCCCCTCCCCCCAAACATTTATTTCACATGTTGAAGTGAAACAACTTAATAATGTTAACAACAGTCTTGTTTTTATTTTGAAATAGCAGTTGTCATTGTTTGTTTCTATAAAGTGATATACCTATATCCTCTACAACATAATAGATCCAATGCAGATATAGACACAAATTAGCAATATTTTATCATGGCCAGATCAATTATTCTAAACCGTGACTGTTTAGTTGTTCCCCATTGTACTGACTAAACAAGAGCTTAATTCCTTAAATCAAGATAAGTGTATAACATTTAATTTCAATTTATTACTGTAACCTGACCAAATTTCAGAGCCTGGCAAGCATTCTGTGTGTTATCACTTCTTGATCCTAGAAACTGGGTTACTGCAGAGTAGGTCAGTAAAGGCACTGTTCCCGCTGGTGAATCTGCCAGGACGACAGCATTCATGGCTCGAAGGAGGGGTGGAACTGTTGGCTGCTGCCCCCGGCTTCCCCTTAATGAGGATAATGCTCGCTTCTGTCTGCTGGCGGGGCTCATACTGCTCTATCTGCTCTGTGGCGCAGCTGTCTTTTCCGCTTTGGAGCGCCCCTCGGAACTGCGTGCCCGCAGCCTCTGGGAACAGCAGCTGAAAAACTTCACCCAGCACCACAGAGTGAGCTTAGCGGCCCTGCACAACTTGCTTAGGCAGTATGAGGATGCTAATGGTGCAGGAATCCGAGTGGATGCCCTCAGGCCTCGCTGGGATTTCTCTGGGGCATTGTACTTTGTCGGAACAGTAGTCTCCACCATTGGTGAGCCATAAAGCTGCATTCATTTGCTGTTAAAAAGATGATTCTTCTATGTCAAGAAATAAGTAGTCTATGTGTCTATAAATGTGTCTTTTTCTGTTTGAAACAGCATGTTTAGTGCAGTTATGTGAAGTCTTAAGTAATTGTTCAAATAACTTTCTCACTGATATTCCCCCTTACAAGGCTTTGGCATGACCACACCTGCAACAATTCCTGGTAAGATCTTCTTGATTTTTTACGGTTTGATTGGCTGCGCAGCTACCATCCTGTTCTTCAACCTTTTTTTGGAGCGTATTATCACTATGCTTGCCTACATCATGCGCTGGTGTCATGAACGGCGCCTGCATCGGAGCAACGGGGGTGTGTCATCAGGGGGTGGTGGAGGTGAAGACCCCTGTAGCGAAGAGGACAGTCTGGAGGGCTGGAAGCCCTCTGTTTACTATGTGATGCTGATCCTCTGCGTGGCTTCAGTGCTGATTGCCTGCAGCGCCTCCACCCTCTATTGTTCCATGGAGGACTGGAGCTATGTTGACTCACTCTACTTTTGCTTTGTGGCCTTTAGTACCATCGGCTTTGGGGACCTGGTTAGCAGCCAGAGACTGCACTATGAGGCCCAGGGAGCGTACCGCCTAGGTAACTGTCTCTTCATTCTCATGGGGGTGTGCTGCATCTACTCACTCTTCAACGTTATCTCCATTGTTATCAAGCAGACACTTAACTGGATCCTGGCAAAACTGGCCTGTCCTGAACAGCATTGTCCCTGCCACTGCTCCAGGAGATTCTGCTTGCACCTTTTTTGCCCCTGCTACCTAAAAAAAGACCCCAGTCGGAGGATCCTGCCCGCACACCTACGCCAGCAGCGCCTTAAACGCAACGCTGTTCAGCCGGTCCCATCCCATTCCCTTGCTGGGCACAATCGATACACTGACGCCTCAGTGGAGACAGTTTGTGACAGTGAGACTGACGCCGTGGTGGGGGTAGATGGCATGTTCGCTGCAGGGCGACGTCTATCAGGAGAGATGATCTCTGTAAATGACTACACTGCATCCAATAAGGTGTCTCTGGCATTGCTACAGAAGCAGTTGTGTGAGACAGCGCATCAGGGTCCCCGGCAGAGCCACGTCCGCCACAATGGCTTCTCCGGAGGGGTGGGTGCCTTTGCTATCATGAATAATCGCCTGCAGGAGACCAGTGTGGACAGGTAGTTGTAGTGAAATCAAATTAAAACTTCAGATCGGAACGTACATTTTTTATATCTGCCAACCAATGTTTTAGTAGCTTTGTTAAAATGCATCTGTACTGTTCATTAGGTTGTAGGATTCTGGATTTTGCTACCAAGACAAAGTATTCACTTTGCCATGTCTTTCAAGCTGCTAAAACAATGTTGTGTAAATGCATTGCTGAAAAATTGTGAAATGTACTAACTTGAAACCATTTACAAGACTTGCTTAGATTACGTCAAAAAACTATTCTCTAGTACTTCAATGTAGGCTTGATCTGCAATGGTAGCAGTGACCATCTGCTATGTATTCCAGACATTCACCAATATTTCTGATCATTCTAAGGTGCCACTTGAACATTTTGTTTAGTTTCTATTTGGTTCTGTGGAGAGAAACAGTGGTCAGATGTGTGTTGTTAGGAGACCATTGCATAGAAGAGGGCTCTAAGATGCTCAAGTGATTGGACAGTGCCTTAGGCAATCAGTCTGGGAGAGTTGTGAAGGACTACCACTTGCAGAGAACGACTGATTAAAGTACTGCAGTTGATGTCCCCTGAGAGCTTCAAGAACACAATGTTTAAATCTGAGGTCGAGGCCACCACAAACCACTGTCCAAGCCATTGCACATATGTTCGCATTTTCAACCTCATGTCTAGGAGTGCTGCTGGTCAGCACTGAATGTTTTCCTTCTGAATAGTATTTTTTAATCAGATGACCAGAAGCTCAAAAGAGAATGCTCAAGAATGCCGGTAGAAACACAATAACTTAATAATATTATTGTCCACATTATGTGGCCAGCTTGATAGATAGACAGACAGACAGACAGACAGACAGACAGACAGACAGACAGACAGACAGACAGACAGACAGACAGACAGACAGACAGATAGACAGATAGACAGATAGACAGATAGATAGATAGATAGATAGATAAATGGATGGAGGGAGGGAGGGAGGTAGGAAGGTAGGAAGGAGTCATAAGATATTGTCAGCAACATGCTCACAAAACTCACACTTAAGAAAACCACAATGTAATTGTGTCCAACCTCACATGGAGAAACATGAAGTCTCCCAAGCGAGATTTTTCGGAGCTAGTACGGGACTGTCTGCACTAGCTGTGTGCTTGGGTGGCAAATGGAATTTAAGGTCAGATGTTCTCCGGTAGTAACTCAATTTAATCGACAGTACCTGCAAATTACTTTGGTCTTGGTCTCGGCAGACCCATTTGGCAGGGTTTGTAATGCTTTAACTTTGACAGACCTAATATATATAACATTTTCGGTGTTATCTTTAAGTGACTCAGAGAAGTTCATGAGAATAAATCTGTTTTTTCAGAGATCTAAATTGATCATTAATTAATAAAAAACATGAATTAATTTGTTTGCGTTCTGTGCATACAATGCTCCCAGAAGTATGAGCGACACTATTAAGTAGTCAAATTAAACAGAAGCTTAAATGAAAGCACAAATCAGATTCGTAATAGTAGATCTATGTGTGTTGATTTTCTTGAACAGGACTTCAACTTCCTGATAAATGCAAAGTCTCAATATACTACGTCTCATTCAACTGTTTACCAATAACATCACTGTGAGAAAAAATACTGAATGACTTTAATTCAAACAACATGAAGCTGACCGTCAATTGTTGACTTGAGAGTCATAGTTTTAAAGGGAAATACCAAACCATTATCGTCCGTTTTTTTTCTCCCAGAGCACCAGTTGTTTATTTATTCTTTGTGCCTTTGAGCCAATGTAAGTCTTTAATTGGAAAATGTATTGTATACAGTACATGCATCTAGTCTTCCTAGTGAAATAAAGATATGATATAATATAATCATCTTTATTTAGCCTGAAAACAGTCACAGTCACATGCCACTAACATGTAATCTATACCGTATATAAGTAAGTTGTTCATATTTATCCATTTACATAAATAGCATTGTGGTAATAAAGAAACATGTTGACATATTGACCATTGCATTCATTTTCTTTAGATTTTTCTTGGATTTGAATTAATCTTATGATGACTTTTACTATGAAAGAAGTTAAGGCAGCACAGTACAGATCATGCAAACCAGACCAAAAACCGAGTTTAAGACTTCACACAAAAAATAAACCTAATATTCAACTACAAATTGTCAAGTTTGAATTGTTCCTCTAAGAAAAATAGGGACTCAATTAAATGCAAATGTTCACAATTAAGCCCTGGTATCAGCTATGTACATATCCCACCCATTTCAGAATATGAGGCAGAGGGTTGTTGCTGGATCATGTAGCTGACGAAGTTTAGAAAAAAAATCATTGAGTTGTAGAAATATAAAAAAACATAAGAAACTGCATACCTGGACTTTCAAATTGCATTATATATTTATATCAGGAAGTTGCTGTTGTAGTGTGGCAGGAGATTCTGTCCGGGTCCCTCTATGTAAGATGTCACACAGTAAAAATAAAATTTGTTTCGGCATTACTTATTTTTTGCCTATGAATCCCCTTAGAGAACGTCCCACACCCTGGAAGTCGGGAGGCTGCAGTCAGGTTGGTTGGCATTACTGAGCAGAAATTTAATTTATACTATTACAAGTTACACGGCAAAAATTATTCTTGTCCGCAGAAAATACAGCTCATGTAAGCTAAGCATTGGTTTCTTACGTTAAGCAAGCTGTAGTTAAATGCAGTTTTCAACTCAGAAATTCTATTCATTGTTTTAAACAGAATAGTATGGAAGCGTATTGCTGCCACCCCCCAAAAAAAGAAAAAAGATCAGTATCACGTTATAACGTGATAGGTTTATTGTTATAACAATATGTTTTTCACGTTTTAACATGATAATTTCACGTTTTAAGGTGACAACGTATTGTTATAACATAAATGTTTCACATTATAACGTAAAATGTTTCTTGTTATAACAATATGTTTTTCACATTATAACATGATATTTTCACGTTATAACATGATAACTTATTGTTATAATATAAAACATTTCTCGTTATAACTTGATAACGTATATTGGTATAACAATATCAAACAATTTGTCAAAACGTGATAACCTCTCAGACTGAGGCATGGCGGAATTCTGCTGCTTTTGAGCATACAATCATGTTCAAACAATAATTTATTAACAATAAATGATATAGCCTAATAATAATATTGTGATAAGTATGTGTACACTAAGAAAGATTAAAAAATATATGGAGCTGAACAGAAGGAAGAATGAGTTCGCCCTTTCAAGATCATATTTCTCATTGATCAGCTGGAGGGACACAGAAGGCTAAGGCTGACCATGGTCACAAGCTACACCATCAATGAGCCATATTCATCAATCCGTTCTCGCACACGTTGCATTAACATTACAGTCAATTAGCAGACTGCTTTTATCCAAAGCGACAATAAAATTACAGGGGCAGGAGTATAACTTATGGGTTAAGTGCCTTGCTCAAGGCCCCGCTATGGTGGTGTTCCCACTGGTTCCTCATTCAAAAATGAGTTTCATGTAGACCTAGTAGACAATAGTTAGCCAATCAGTTATCACGAAATAATGTGAAACGTTTCAATATAATTTATCACCTTATAACGTGAAACGTTGTATGTTAAAACAATAAGTTAACATGTTATAACATGAAAATATAATGTTTATAATGTTAAAATAACATGAAAATCATATTGTTATAACAATAAAACATATTGTTATGACATGAAACGTTTTATGTTATAACAATAAGTTATTACGATAAAACGTGAAATTATTAGGCTATAACGTGTAAAACATTGTTATAACAATAAACTCATCACGTTATAACGTGATACTGATATATATATTTTTTTTTCTGGAGTGGCAGCAATATGCTGCAGTAGAATACCGTGTAACAGATAATAATAATGGTAAGTAATACCAGCATGATGCAAACCTGAGTAAATGTAAACTTTCAGGAACTATCACTTTCTTCCTGTGCCACATTATTCAGGGGCTTTGAGGTAAATACTAAAGAAACATCTTAATTTTTACTTGGGTTAGCTGCTAACCTATAAGAGCCATTGCAGCAAGGCATTGTGGGATATAAGTAATATTCTACATATTTGGTGCGATTTTGGCCTGTTAAAATAGATTTGCAAGTATTATTAATGTGTAGGTCTGTGTTAATAGACAGAATCCTTCGGAAAGGTTCACTAATGTCACTAGTGTGCACCACTGACATATTTGACTATCATAATTATGACAAGAATATTATGCACTTCATTATTAACAAAGTCTTAAAATGGAACATAATCTCCACCATGATGCACAAAGCAGGCTTCTCCTGTGAGGAAAGCAATGTACACTCATTGCTACCAATGTGCTTCTCAATTACAAATATGGTTAATTGGAAAGGTACACATTTCAAGTTAGTGGAACTCAGTAAGGTTAAAAAGGTGATCTTCTGTATGTTACTTATATTAAAATAAGCTACTGTAATGTAATGTAGAAACTATACACAATGGGTTCAATTGATTAAATTGAGTTGGTTCTAAATACTTTTTTGATTTAAGTATATTCAAAAACATCTAATCCACTTTACTTAAAAATCTTAGATTAAGTTACTAAGGAAGGTGATGGTAAATAATTGCCTGGATTTTTGTAAGTAAATCCAACACACCATTTTTTACAGTGAACACTGCTACTCAGTGTAACGCACTATTAGTTAAAGATGTTTTGACTTGATTTAACTTGGGCTTACATTAGGTAACAGGGCTTTTTGTTTCCTTTTCTTGGTAAAATGCAGAGATAATACAGTTCCTCCTGCGAAAAACAAAAGAGGGGATGGTAATTTACTTATTTTTATGTATAATACTGCATTTAGACATCATAGTAACCTGGTCAACTACTAGCATGCACAAGTTAATAGCCAATACTAAATGGCTCATGAAATGGTAGGGCCTTCCCGGCTCTGCCTGTCTAAAGAACTGCTCTAACGCAAGTCAGCTCATTATGTCCCATTGACAACATAGCAACAAAGAACTAAACCGGGAAACTTCTCATATGCCTTAATGCCATTGAAAACAAGGATAAGGAGAACTATCTATTACTATCACATCAATTAAATAACAGCAAACTGACATGTCCCACATAAGACATTTCGATAAAACACCTCAGATTAAGACCTATCATTCAATCAGTTGAATAGTTTGTTGGTACATGTTTAAATATTGATTTCAGTTGAAAAACACATTTTAATAAGGTTGTTGTTCCCATGTGTTGGGACTTGTAGTCCCTTAAAAAAAGCATGCAGCCAAAAGTCAAAGAGTAGGTCCCGCAAGAAAGCCTGAAGGTCTGCCTTTATTATTGGATTTGAAAGACCCCTTTGAACTTTATAAATGCATGTTGACTGCCCTTAATAGAAGGCATGGTGTAAATCAGTATGGCAGACGCCCAAACTAAACCCAAAACACCTGCACACCACACACACACACAAACACACACACACACACACACACTCACACAAGTGTCTTACTTGCTCTGCAGGCCTCCTCCTGGTGGTAGGCCAGGGATGTCTGTGGAGGCCAGAACTGTGAGGACGGACAACAGGTCAGGCTCCTCCCCTCTGACACTCAGCTGCTCATAGATCTCTATCAATGTAGAAAACAGTAAACACAAGATAGTTGGTAATACTTGAGTGGCCCCCATTCTTGTGATAATCCTGCTAACTTTTTGATGTCACATAATTGTTCTTGTATAGTTACAGTGGCTCACCACCAAAGGTGCCTTGCCATAGAGAATGTATCCCTCTCACTGGTGCAATTCCTTTCTGCAGCCTATTGGTATATAATGTATAGAAGACAATTCTGTTCCTGGCTTCAATAAAATGCCCCACGGATCAATTGGATAGGAATGTACCATTCTATCTGTAAATGTCGGTTGATGCATCCTTAGATGTCAGAGGGCTTTAAATAGAGTCTGATTTCTGATTTGATTCTAAATCATGTTGTATAGGGTTGTTTGGAAGATCCACTCTTTGACCCACTGTGCACCTGCCACTCTGCCCTCCAGCAGGTCCTCTAGCTCAGTCTCTTGGTGCAATGCCTCCGCTGACAGTTGGGGGGCAGCAGGAAAGCCCAGCAGGATGATGCTGATGTTGTCCAGGCTGCCCTGTTAAGGAGAAGTAAGTACCAGGCAATTTTTCAACTCTCTTCAGTGATAGTCGGAGAACGAATGTGATGGTGACATGGAGCATAATTAGTTTACGCCAAACACACAGTCAAGTGGTGTGCTGCTTCACACTGTTGCACTTGGCCCAAACCCATATCTGCTCTACTCTGGTGCTAATATGGTGATCTAATTAGGATGCTTGAATTAATCAGCATATGTGCCAATAATTACTGCAACCTCCAAATTTGGTGGATCTGCTCAATTTGTTCCCTGGAAAGATATATATGGATTTTGAACTGCATTAATGATAATGTAATTTCATTGGTCAAATTCCATCAGAAACCTCTCAAAGAGCAGAGCCTTAATGGCAAACTAAACGGCATAATCATTTCATTGCAAAAACTAATAACTAAATAAATGAATCACAGCAAATGTGTCAGATTGCAGTCTTCTGTTTTGTGTGTGTTTTCAGTTTGTATTTATGGAAATTGGTTTTATTTGCTTTTCCCTACACATAGTACTAATTTCTAAACCTTCCAAAATGATACACTGTAGATCTAAGTGGTTGGGTGTGTCAGAGGATAAGAAACAAAGACCTTTCCAGTTCATCGACATTAGCCCTGTTACATAACAGTGAAGCACCACTAAGACGTGGACAGCTTAAGACAGCGCAGCTCAAGCTTGCCTCTGCATGTTTGGTGTGTACGGAAACTTGTGCATTGAGTTTGTTATATCTTTTGAGACAGTATCATTATATATAGAGACAGTACAATTGTTCAATACTTCCTGTTTTTGCTTTACATGTAGGTACACTGTCTGGAATATAGTTACTCTTACGCATATGTGAGGAGATAATAACTTACAGCCTTAGAAATTAAAAAAAATATAAAACCCTTGACCGGCTTCAAAATTTAGAATCCATACGGCTTTTACATGGGTACATGCCAAACATTTTGGCTTCCAATAATGGTGCTGCCAACTCAAAAATACAAATCCTTGAAATTTTGTCATGGCAGACAAACAGAAAGAACAGCTTCCACCTAATTATACTCAGTTATTATCTATATTTGTTAACATTTTAATCCATCTGAATGAGACTACTTACCCAGGCAATGTCATCTTACAATGTGTAATATTCCAATATTGTTAAAGTATGTGTAATGTTATACCCTAGGCTTATGGTCAAATTCTGATATATATCTGTGATAACTGTTAGGTTAGTAGAACCATATTCAGGTGACAGGTAAAAACTACTAAGTACATACAAATATGAATTCTAAAAAATAAACATGTTTTTGCAATCGTGCAGTTTTTCTATTCTAAGTAAGATATCAATGACAGTAAGTGCTGACCTTGTAGAGACAAAGGTCGATGACTTGAGCACAGACTTCCCTCAGGTCAGTGCAGACCAACAGCCGATTTTGGATAAAGGCACACAGCTCCTCATTGCTCACCATGTCCCACACACCGTCACAGGCCAGCACCAGGAACTCATCTGCGGGTGAGCGCTCCACCACACATACCTCTGGCTCAGGAGACACCATCTGCTGGTTGACTGGCCGGTTCTCTGTCCCCTTGTAGCTGAAGTCGCCCAGGGCACGGGATACAGCCAGTGAGCCATTGATGCGCTGCAGAGACACAGAGCCTCCAGCGCTCTCAACGCGCTCCCTCTCCAGAGGACTGTAGGGCTTGTGGTCCTCAGTGGAAAAGCAAACCTGGCCACCACGACACAACATGGCCCGAGAGTCACCACAGTTCGCAAAGTAGATGTAGCGTGGTGAGATAAGGGTGCCTACCACTGTGGTACCGCCCCGCTCCCAGCCCTCGCGTCGCGCAGTGGCTAGCAGGTTCTTGTCTGTCTGCAGAAAGCCCTCAGTGACACCTACTCGCACTCTATCAGGGTTGTCCTCTGGTCCTATTGCACCTACATAAAAACAAACATCCGCAAAGACTTTCAGAATCGGGAACGATAAATAAAATGTTGTTACTGCTATATTTTATGTGATATTTTATCTGAATAAAATCACGCTTAGTCCAGCGGTAACTAATGAAAAAGCACAGGTTAGCAGGTTATTGTTGTCTTTTGAGACCTTGAAATCTTTGCTTTAAGACAAGCGAAACATACTCCATAAATGTGTTAAACTGAAAATAAATAGGTTAATGAAGAAAGATGGAAACATGACCCTGGTGTTTTACCTGTAGCAAGGATTTGACTAAGGAGGTGCTGGGACGCATACTGGGCCACGCTGCTACCCGCATGGCCATCAAACACAGCAAAAAAGCTCCAGTCCGGCATTTGTCCGCCCAGCTGTGGCACGCAGTTGTGGAAGTCCTCCATGCTGGCCCTCCAGCCCTGCATGCAGCCAAGGGCATAGGTCAGGCCCCAATGGGAGCAGCCTTCCTCTGTCACCATTTCCATAACAGGTCGGTCCAAGTAGGGGCTGGGGGCAACTTCATCCCCCTGCCCTTCTCCGTCACCTTGCTCTGCATTCCCGCGACTCCCTTTGAAGAAGGAACTGACCCTTTTCTCCGTCTCCTTCACCAGCTGCCGCATAAAGGCAGGCATCTCCATGTTGCCCTTCCTGGTTGTTCTCATGACTGTAGTAGTTCACCCAGTGAGAGGCTTCGGGAACAGTGTTTCCCCTTTGCTGCTGTGCTAGCTGGCTGGATCTAGGAAGGCCCTGTGCTGAACCTTTGCTGCTCTGCGTAACACCACTGCTTTAGCTTCAGAGCATGGCTGCCCAGGCTGATGTTGTATATCTGTTCAAAAGCTTTTTTCATTGTTGCTTGCAACTGCTTACCTCCCTCACTTGGCCCATATCTTATCTCTGTCCCGTTTTTGCCTTACCGTCTGACTAACTGATATATACTCCTTTTTTTATCCTTTCCTTTTTCCTTTCGTGAATGATTTAGCTTCTGTAGTCCTGTTATTTTCACCTCCTCTTTCTCACAGCAGAGAGCTGTTACTGGCTCTACCAAGCTTTGTTTTTAACTCTGCCTCTGCTGTGATTGGCTGGCTATTTATGTACACCAACCGAGGAGCAGTAGGGCTCTAATTTGTCAAGGCTGTACTATCTTTCTTCTCCCTCCCTCTCTGCTCTGATTTGAAGGTCCCTCTGCTAATCTTGACCTTCAGTCAGGATTAATGGACATCTACTCCCAACGGATTATGGGAGCATCAGCCTTTTATAAACGCACATAGTACTGCATGTGCTCAGACAAGAGGCTAGATGGAGAGGAGGCACTGTGAAGACGCTTATTTTCCTTATATACAGGGATGCACCATAGAAAATGTCGTCATGTGACTTGATTTGGGCATTTGTTATTTTTGCTGGGTTTTTAAGCAAAATGTTGCCTATTTACACTGTTTTTACTATAGCCCTTTATCTCAAGATGTATACACTCTACAAACATGGTAGATAGCTTCAATTGAAGAGGAAACTTGTACCATTTGTTATATTAGTTGAATTGCATTCAAGGTTTAGTTGTCAAACATTGGTTCCACAAATACCACCCCACAAATAAAGAAAAAACGTAAAAGCACCTACAATAATTTTTGTTACAAAGTCACACAAGGTGTGCATATGTGCCTTCTGATATAAATAACCTCTGGGATGGCGCTACATGTTAATGACTGCATGCACATTTGCTGATGTCTCAATTCTATCTCTTTTTATCAGCTTTTTTACTAAAGAATTGTACAGGTGTCCCTTGAATTATTCAAAAGGGGACTCCTTGTGGCCAAATCTATAAAATCTTACTTGCTCCAAATTCTTTCTTTTTACTCAAATAATTGATTGTAATACAAGTCATTAGGATTGACTGAAGTAATGGAGCAGGATTTTCCAAATCCTATCAGTGTTATACTAGTCTGCGCTGCAATAGGTAGATACCTCTGAGACTCATGTTGCGCTACTGGGGGTAAGAGGTGATGGCGCACAGAAAATACATATCCATTCTGAGAAAAACTATTGACATCTTGTACCTTGTTGTAACAATATAGTGAAGTATACAGACGGTAGAAGGGGATTCTGGTTAGTTTTTACGCAAATTGTGTGTGTATCTTTTTTGCTTTTACTAAGACGCACTACATGAATGCAGCTCAAGCAGCATTGGAAATATTGAACGGATTACCTTAAAAATTTTTTGTATGCTGGCTATGAATCGAGGGTTCTTCAAAAGGTAAGATATTTGATTTCGCTGCGGTTCTTTTATTGATAAGCTGGACGTTAATACATATATTGGGAATACCGGAAGTTGTGAGGCTTTAAACTTAAGCAGCAAAAATGTGAATATTAACATTTTGTGCTTGCCTGTAAATATTATATACTTTATATTTGTGTATGGGCACTGTTTTTTTATTATTTTAGGGATGGTTTATGGTGGTTGATATTGTGTTTGTGAGCATAGGGGCATATTGTTTATCGGGATGCGTCAGGGTGTAGTAACAGTAGCATGGTGATTAGCCAGCCGTTGAATGGCAAGTGCTGCAATCGGGAGGTGGACGAGAAAAACATTATACATTTCTTTTAGAAGCCTTGGTAGTGCTTTATCTCCATTAAATAGTAGTTTTGCACAAAACAGATAAGATTTTTACTAATTTCTTAAATATAAACAGGAAATGGTCAAGGCCATAAGGCCTAAACCACCAGGGGGTGTTGCAGGTTAAACAAAGTCAGTGAATGGCACACTAAAGGCTCCAGTAAACTTCAAGCGAAAGCAAAGTTTTCCTGTTCGCTTGGTTCTCTTTCGCTTGTTCGCCGAGGCTGTGATGGTATACTTAAGTCACCACTGATCTGAGTTTGCGGTAGCTTACATCACAATACAGCAGGGGGAACCAAACGTACGGATCGCAATAAAACATTACGAGTGGTTAAGAGTTTTAAAAGTGTTCATATTTTTTTAATTCTTCAGGTAAGCTGCTCTCAAAGGTATTCATAGTTTAAAATCAAATTCCAAACTTTCCAAAATAAGTGCAGCTGTGACCAAAACGAACAGTAAATGCTGTACCCGGAAACCAAACGTAGCCATCGAATGCTTACGTCAGCGCAGGCTACCACCCACCATATATTTGGACCAATCACATAGGATGTTTGCCCTTATCAAATTCTGCCGCGCAGATCATGTATTTCAACGGCACCGGATTGAAGCTGGGCCATGTCCGCGACACAAACACTCCCTTTTAAAAATGTGAGTCAGTATATGCATTTGGAGCGCTTCTGGGCCAGAACAGTAATTCCTATGCACCTAAACTGCCCGCGAAAGCCCCAACTCTAATTCATTATTTCTTCATTCTTCCCAGGAAGAAGACACGAATATTGGTGAGCAATTCCTCTTTCAAAGTAAATTTTTTTATTAATTATGTGATCTGTGATTATTATTATTATCAGAAAGTCATATTATTATTAGGTGATTGCGTTGTAAGACGCAATCATATACTGTTATCGTCAAGTCTTTTTCCAACGCAATCATATACTGTTATTGTTAAGTTTTATTATGTGATTGTGACGTAAAACGCAATCATATACTGCTATTGTTCAGTTTCATTATTATTATTATTATTATTGTTATTATTATTAGCCCAATTTTTTGGCCCCTAACTATGGTCGCAGTTTTGGGCATTCCGCTTCCATTGCAAAGCCAAAATGTCCATTGGAATGCCATGGACTGCGCTGGTATACAGCTAATTAATCTGTCCACTAGTTATTTTTAATTGCCTCATCTACATGCTTAATTTGCCCATAGATAATTAATGGGAAGAGAGAAACCCTTGAGGGGATTGAGCTGGAATGAAGGACCAAGATGATACCCTTGTGTATGCTGCCATCTAGTGAACGCATAAAATGTATACATGTATATAGACAGGACAAACGCGTTTTCAAATTTTTTTAAAACACGTAATTACAGTCAATTTGTACGATTTTTTACTTGGTAAACGTTTAGTAATAAAAACAAATTAATAAATTGTCAATTTGTCTAAAAGTGAGTTTAGTGTCTAAAAAAGGTTTTTACATTTTACGAGTTGTTACTTCCGTGTCGCCAACCGTAGTCAGAAAGCATAAATGTCATTTGGTCGACTTTGACCTCACTGTAGCGCCTTATCGTTAGCAAACCAATGAATATTTTGTGATAGTTAGATGGTGAAACAGATTTTCTTTACAGTTTATATAATTGTTTATCTAAGTTGAGGGTACAAAATTTAAAACATGTACTCAGTAAACAGCAATATCGTCAAAGGACTTGTTTTATGCCGCGGTCACAGAGCTCTAAAATGTGTGAAAACTGTGAAAACTGCGTATGAAGTCTGGTCTGCCAGTGTTAGCAATCTCACTCGCATGTCAATCGTACTTCTTGCCTTTATGTAAAAAACGTTTCATAACATCATTTAAACATATATCTCCAGACAATAAGGCGCCATGGACGCAAATGCATGGATTATCGGCAGCTCCGTTCTGCTGTTTCTTATTTTCTTACTAAAATAGTTAATAGACCTATGTCCATATTAGATGGTGGCATTGTGTTGTGTTCAATGTGCACCCACCCCCAAAAATATTCTAATAACACATACACACGGTGTAACATTAGTTAATTATATAATATAACTTAGCACTTTATGTGTTGATATAGGAATTAGCCATTACAGATTATTTAAACAATGTTTTATTAGTTGTCTCATCTCTTGGGACTTTTTTCTTTCTAAGTAGCTGCTTTGCTCCTTTCTCTAGTCTGCTCTGCAACCTGAAAAACAGACACTAAATCAGTCTTAAGTGGTAAATACATTTTGTTTTGCTTTTTCTGCAACCCATACAGCCGCTGGCAACCTGTAGTGTTGTCTCCAAACTCCATGTGAGAAGGGCTGTTTGCTTGATGAGCTAGTCTGTCAATGAGATGCAGGCGACAAAACAACTCATTGACAACCCCAAAACTGACCTTCTAAGAATCACTACATAATTCAATTTTTTTAAACCCTTAACTACATCAGGAAGTATATTTTTCCAATACTATACTATTATTTAATTGAACCTCTTTTCAGTGTTGGCCCGGTCACTCATGAGGTTCCTAATCTTTGAGAAATTAATTTCT
>JAVQIZ010085080.1:0-15500 GCA_036023535.2 Galaxias brevipinnis
TCCTGCTGGCCTTTCAGTTCAGACTGGAGCATGGACCTCTGGCTACCTCTCGTCCTGCTGGCCTTTCAGTTCAGACTGGAGCATGGACCTCTGGCTACCTCTCGTCCTGCTCTTTGTTATTTGTGGGTCTGTTCTCAATTCCCCTGCCACACTTTCCTTTCCTCCTCTCCTCCCTTTCGCCATCAATCCATCCCCGTCTTCTTCTCATTCCAACATGCTGTTAGTCCTGCCCTTTAGCCCGTGGCTCACCATTCACTCTTTCTTCATTAGTCTCCTCAATCCTTCTTTTTCGTCAACTCTCCCCATCGCCTCACCGCCTTCTTCTCCTTTTCCCCTCCCAACATCCCCCTCTCCTCACTTCTCTCCCTCCTCCGCGGAGCGCGCCGTCCTACCTGTTCTTCTTTGATGCGCTCGTTGATCTTGGCCGTGGCGTCCTCGTGCGCTCTGAACAGGCTGATGACGCTGGCCCTCTCCGGCTGCAGGATGTTGCCGTCCACGTCCCGCACCACCTGGTCCAGCTCCAGGATCCTAGGACAACCAAGGGTGTGGATAGAGGGAGGGGGGGGGGGGGCAGAGGAAAGGGACGGAGACAGAGAGAGAGGGGGGGGGGGCAGGTAGATTGACCAAAGAGGAAGAGAACAGGTGTAAGGAAAGCGAGAAGATTGGGTTGGAGAGTTGGAGGAGACAGGCGGTTCAAAAGGGGGATGAAGAAAAAGAAACAAAGGCGTGGAAAGAGAAGAGAGGAGGGGAGATGGACAGCATGCATTGAAGAATAGATAAATAAGAATTGTAGAGAAAAGTGGTGGGGGCAGGAGAGTGAACAGGAATGAGACATTTAACCACGGGATCACCACTCTACGCTGCGAGCTGACATTCTGTCCTTCTTTTAATCAACCCTACTTGTTGCCGTAATCGATCTTGGACGTGACTTTCTGCTTGAGCTCCTTGAACTCGTCGCTAGGCAACGTGCCGGACAGCAGCTGCGAGCGCCACTCCATCAGGTCCAACATAAGCCGCTGCACCTGTATGAGACGGTCCTTCTTATTGGCCTGGGGAGAGAGCGATGAATCAGACATGCCTTTTAATTGGCCTCTGGAGAGACACAGAGACGCGGGCATTCTAATTGGCCAGGGCGGAAAGGTACAGTAGACACAGCCTTCCTCTTTTGGCCTTAGAGGAGACATTAATCAGACAGGCCAAAGGACTGGGAGGTTTACAATTAAAGGAAGCTGGGTTTAACAAAGTGAAATGGTGATAGATCATACCAATAGGTTAGGGGTATACATGATTTTTTTCAGAAACATACAAATATAAAGTTCATACAGATAGTTTGTGAACCAGATCATTGATATTCCAGGAGCGCCATGTCCTGTTTTATTTTTTGCATAGGTCTAGCCAAAGCGCTTCGTTTCGGTGAGAATCTCCTCTTGTTGCTCCGTGTACTGTCTAACTTTTGATTGCACCGAATCAGTAAGAGGCTGGTAGTTTCGTCTGATATGCTGCCCTGCTGCTCATTCTGCGGTTGGAATGACAGATGGCACGGTGACGCTGGCAAGGGGCTTGGCCCTTTGCTCTATGGGAGGCAGCACAGAGGAGAGCAAGAACGCAGTGAAGGCAACTTCAAAAATATACTTGAATGCGTATTTAGTGAAAGAAATTATATCAAATGATTAAACAGTTTCCCCAGTTTAGGTTGGTGGTGGTGGGTCTACCTGAGATCTCTTTGGAACAATCGAAATGTGATTATTGACAGTTTTTAGTGGCCCTTCAGTTTTTAGTCTCGAACATTTTATTTTTTGGCATATACTGATTTGGGAATTGGGATGATAAATGCTGAAAGACATGAATACAGATGCAGATAGTGGGATCTAGTGGGGGAATTATAAGTGGGATATCAGCAGGTACTCGAGCCTCTTCAATGACAAATATCTAGTACCAAAATGTGCTCCTTATCGGGCCAATCATTTCATTGAGTCTCGTTGAACGTCGCGGCATAATTCACACACTGGAGACGTCTCTGCCCTAACACACAGTCTGAGAGAGAGTGAGAGAGAGAGAGAGAGAGAGAGAGAGAGAAATCGAGGAGAGCGGCGTTGTTTACCACATAGAGTTGCTTCCAGATGCTTCCCCACTCCCTCAGAGTGGTAGTCACCTCCTTGACCAGAGGCATCTCAGAGGAGATCACCACCTCCTCATCTCTGGGGTCGACACGCACACACACACACACACACACACACCCACACATATAGGTACATAGTAACAGTGAGAGATAATACATGTTTCGGTGATGTCTGTTCAGTCTCTCAGAACTGATCTTGACTTGACGACGCACTACTTGTTTTCACTCACCCTCGCTTTTCAACGATGACCTCCTTGAGCCGGACAAATGATGCGGGGAACGCTCCCTAGGTAGGAGAGAAGGGACGGCAAAAAAGTTGAAAATTGGACTGGAAGGAAGGAAGGACAGAATGTACCTTTTACAGTTTTCCTTCATTGCACCAAAGCTTTCAGGAGAATGCTCCTGGTGGGATGGATAGGCTAACGGGCTGGGAACCCCTGTTGGCACAGACTGGACAGCAGGAACTACCCCTACGAGTCTATGACAGGGGACATGACTTTCTGCAGCCCCTTCCACCTGCATATTATGCCACAATATCATACTTATATGTTATACGAACTGACTGCACAGACTATAAGCCCCAACTACTATGGCAGTTACAGAACAAGGTAAGTGTGCCCGGTGCATGCTTACCTTTAGGGCCTTGTTCCGGACCAGATACCCTTTGAACCAGCCTGAAACAGAGCAAACACAGCACACAATCAACTATATTACATGTTCATGGACTATCTACCAAAGAGCCATTTGACTGGAATCAAACACTATAAGGAGAGACCCAAAGGGTCAAGGAAAGTATAACTGAAGATATCTGCTAACTCACAATCTACCATACATGTTTTCTTACCAAACCACCGATGTTTACCACATTTAAACATGTAGTTAGCAAGGACTCTGGAAGAACCTGAGAAACCTAGCTTTTTGTGTTTTTCACAGCGTCACTTCCTTAACATGCCAAATCACCAAGTCGTCGTTGAGGTTTCTTCTCTGCATTCTGACCCC
The DNA here is from genome assembly GCA_036023535.2 of Galaxias brevipinnis. NCBI lineage: Eukaryota > Metazoa > Chordata > Actinopteri > Galaxiiformes > Galaxiidae > Galaxias > Galaxias brevipinnis. The sequence continues at coordinate 3,119 of JAVQIZ010085080.1, forward strand.
AGAAGCAAACGGAACTGACCTCCAGTGGCCTGGCTCGCTTCTCCAATCGGTGCTGGCCTCCACAGACCGTGCTAACCCTCTGTCTGCCTGTGCTGTGCTGTGCTGGGCCTGTGAGAGCAGCCCTCGGTGTACTGTCAGAGTGGCTCACCATCCCTGGCCTATAACAACGTGTGCTAAGCCCTAGCTGTGATGTGCTGTGCCTGTGCTGTGCCTGTGCCTGTGCTGTGCTGTGCTGTGCTGTGCTGTGCTGGGCCTGTGAGAGCAGCCCTGTATTCTATCAGAATGTCTTAGAATGACTGGCCTCTACAGCCTGTGCTGGGCTTCACACCCCGTGCCCTCAGAATGACTGGCCTCTACAGCCTGTGCTGAGCTTCCCCCTGCATGCCCTCAGAATGGCTCACCGTCGCTGGCCTCCTGTATGTGAACCGTGTCCCCCACCTCCAGAGACAGCTGCTTCTCCCCTTGGCCAGTGAAGTTCCATGTTGCTAGGGGAAAATGGAGAGAGACGACAAATTAAACGTCTATTAGCTGGAGAGAGACAGGGAGATGAGTACTTAGCTACAGCAGGGCCAGTGGAGGATTATTTGACAGTCTTTCTTCAAGACGATTTTACAGTTTTGTGCAGCGTGTTTAATTTCCAATCACCCGCCATTGAATGGGACATGTAACTTCCCAAAAAAACAAATGTTTTTTGAGATGCACTCTACCGTAGATGAATACTTGATCATCTTCTGCAATCTGCGACCTATGAATGTGTGGGAGTGGGCCTGAGTTGACAGCCCTGTGCAACGTATTCAACAGCAGACAAACCTCCTGCGCACTTCCTTCTATCGAAACTTCCTGTGTAGTTAATCTAACCGCTCCGAGACAGACCAGTAACACCACCAGAGAAAACGCAACAGGTTTCCTACCATTTGACGATACCTGGCGATCATGTGCAATGAATCCAAATTGCATTAAAGAATGATCCATGTCACGTCATTCACATCTCAAAAACTGGAAGCTAATCTACTATTCTGTCAAAATAGCATGGGGAGAAAGTTGATCTGATTTGCCATGAGTGATGATCGATCTATGTTTAAAAAAATCTATATTATTCTGTCAATAACATTCGTATGCATTTAGAACACATCTAGAAGAGCTGTGCATTAACGTGAAGTCGTATGTGGGATTGGCAACAGTGACTGGGTGTGTCAATCAAGGAGTGACAGCGACTCAGCCTCTTACTGTCCACAATCAATCAACGTTTATTCTCTAATTCAAAGGACAAAGTCCAATAGTTGTTCATGCTTTCTGTCTCTCGTCATAGATGGTATCTGGCATTTCAAACAGAGAACTCATGCCTCCATATCCCAAAACATAGTTGTGCCTCATTTAGCAAGCTACCAGTACCACCATGTAGTGCTTTTTTACATGAATGTGGAGTTTGTCAAGAAGGTCAATCTTTAACTCAACAGAACTTTGTGGTTCTCAGTCAGTTTTGCAACACCTGGCCACATCCTGTGATGTAGGCAAGGGAAGGCGGTTGGTTAGCAACATGGCTTTGTAGCGTAAGCTGCAGAAAATCACACACACGCACACACTCATTTATAAACACCGACACAACGCACACACACACAAGCCTGTGCAGGTGCATGAATAGGACTTACCAACAGCAAACCTCTCTGTGCTGGTCCTGGTCCATGGAGCCATGTTTGTGCTTGACTCTACCCTCTGGTCACCTTTTCTGTCTCGAGGCGTGTGCTGTACCTCACACTTGAGTTCTTTTTTGGGTTTCTATATGAAAGTGGTAGGCTCCACCCCCACTCGCCTTCCTTCCTCTTCTGTGTCTTCCTCTCTTCACAGCACTAGAGGGAAGTGCTGGAGGGTGTGTGTGTGTGTGTGTGTGTGTGTGTGTGCGCTTGTGTGTGTTTGCGTGTATTTGTTTATTTGTGTATGTGTGTGTGTTTGTGTGTGAGAGCGAGAGGTTGTGTGTATTTGTGTATGAGTGTGTGCTTGTGTGTGTGTGTTTGTGTGTGTGTGTGTGTGTGAGAGAGTGGTAGAGAGGTTGTGTGTATTTGTGTGGAGAAGTATTAGAGTAAGGGACATACGATCAATGCCTTCTGACCCTTTTCACTCTGCAGTGGACTAACTCACTGAATTGTACTGGCCGAGGTGCTTCTACAGTAGTTTCTGCTACAGCACAGTGTGGAAAGACATGGGTTCAAACAGACCAGTAAGGCAGTGGCTTCAGAGAGTATAGTTCCCTTTACTTTTAATACACTTAGTTGTGTTATAGACCTAATTTCAAATACATTCCACTGATTTACTGTCTGTTAATTTACGCACACTAATGCACCATGACAAACCAAAAATATATTTGTTAAGACTGTTGCAAATTATTATGATAGAGTAATAGTATAATTTGGTAAACTTATTTCTAACCTTTATACAAGATTTTTTTTTTGTTACTCTGGAATTACAGCTTTCACTTGAAGTATTTAGCTTTAGGAAGAATCCTAGTGGTTTCAAACGCCTTCCATTTCACAATCCACTGTGCTGATGGGTGCTGTGCTGATTATCCAAAGATTTAGAAATGATGGCCTTTTGTAACTTGATTGAGTAGGTCTATCAAAGAGTTCTATGGACTTCTGACCGGTATTTGGTCTGACCTTCACTATAAATTGTGGGGGCTTTAAGTATTTCATAAAGTACACTTTTGGGTGCTTTTTAAATCGTGTCCAACACAATGAGTTTGCCAATCAAGTTTCAAACATTTCGAATGGATAATCAAATCAGTATACACCAGAGTTTAATTTATAGGGCTAAATGCAGATATCGTAAATGTAAATTCCTATTTTTTATTTATATTTAATGTGTTGAATTTGATGTGTTCTTATAAGAATAACATTTACTGAATGCTCAAAGAATGACAGAAGCTGACGAAGTATTTAATAGTTAAAGTCTGCCTACTAAGACTCGTTACTTGATTATATTTTCCTAAATGTGAATTTGCCGCTAAAGATCTGGCGGTAATCTTTGCCTCTGATTACGGCTTTGAAAGGGTTTCATTCCAGCTACCTAAAGTAGATTGTTTTTGTCTTCTGCTCCTATGAAAAAACATTAATTTCTTTCTCTCTTGGGCAGCAGACTGTTTCTGTGGTCCTATGTTCACAACACGCCTGTCCGGTTTTATTTGAAACATTAATAAACGGTTAAATATGGAAGGAGGTCAAATTGAGGTAAAAAGCTTCTCTGCAATTGGTCCGTAGGAAACGGTACCTGCAAACACCATTTGAGCCGATGTAGCATGGTCATACCAGTTAGCCTCCATTATATACACAGGCATTATGTAAAACAGTTACATTAGGTACTCCTTGTATATCTGATCACAAGTTTTAAAGGATTCACGGCCTTCTAAATACAAATTTGCTGCTTATTTAGTAGAAACTTTCTCCTTAGGGATTCCATTTGGGGTTGTCATACAGTTTCCAAAGGCTTTTGTAAATAGCCTGTACTTGATTTAGTTTGTTGCACTTAATAGCAATTTTAGGTCCACCAGGGGATTTTTGACAGCATCGTAAGCCTTGTGGCACTTTGTCTGTGGGCTGGGGCTACTGAGGAGATTGAGGTATGCTTTATACTACAATCAGCACAGTAGTACACAATCTTTCACATCCTCTCCAACGCTATTTGTATTCAGAGTGAAAGGGACTGGACCCAAGAAAGAACCCAGTTGGACCCAGTTGTTCCCACCTGTTAGATGTCAGAATGTATCCATTAAACCAACCATGTGCCATAGCATCAAAACCAATAGCTACTAGCCTGTTTAGTAACACAGTGTCAAATGCATTTCATAAAGCGAGGGTTTTCATATCTGGCGAGGTGGTTATGTCATTTGTGACCAAGGTGATAATGAGCCCCTTCTGAAGCCAAATGGAAATTTTGACAGGATACAATTCCCCAACAGAAAGGAACATACTTCACACGCGCCAACTGAAGACTCGAGTATCTTGAGTGGCAATGAGCCTGCCATTAGTCAGGTCAGTGCCATTCTCACCTGTATTCAGTTGGAGTGCCGCGTCCCGGACAGAGCGAAAAGTTTCAGTGTAAAAATGTGAGTCACTGAGTAAGTAATTACCAGTGGCACAAGGGAAAGAAACATTGGCTCTACATGGAGCTGTACTTGTGAATGAATCATGGGGCCCCAGGTCTCCCAAGACTCTCAGTTTTGACAAAATGTATTAAGTGAAAAGGCAGCGCTACTCTCCATTATGGTTCGAAATGTCTACAATACACAGTGTTTGTTTAAGTGGTTCACTAAAGGAAGATTAATTTATTTCACGGAAAAACACATCAAATCAAATCAAGTTTATTTAAGGAGCACGTTTAAAACAAGCAGAGCTGACCAAAGTGTTGTACAATACAATTGCATGCAGTACATCAAACATAACAGAAAACGGTTGTGACTAGACATATATACATATTCTATGTACAAGATAAGTGCATAGAAGTCTACTAATATGATTCGAAGGCTAATGAAAAGAAATATGTTTTGAGCTGAGATTTGAAGGAATCGACAGAAGGGGCTAATCTAATAGGAGAGGAAAGGCTATTCCATAGTTTAGGGGCTGTGACTGAACCTGACTTTGAGTTTGAAGCGTGGAAGAGCACACCAACTGATTGGGGGTTTAGGCTAGACATGGCTTACATGTTCAGATTGATTTGAATCAGGACTATACCTTGAATTGGCTAATACTAGAACTTATTTGGGCCAGGACTACACCTTGGATGGGTCAAGAACAAACCCTATTTGGGCCAGGACAAAAATGGAATTCAATTCATGGAATTATACAAGCAAAGATGCATGTACCTCACCAACCCACAAGGGTGTGCTAGAGATCCAAATCACCAAAATGGTACCCGACCTTCAACAGACACAGAAGAGTGGCGTCTGACTTTCAGTCGTCAGGTTTAGAACTCAACAACTTCTTTTGCCAAACAGATGTTTCGTAGGAACAAGGTCAACTCCCCCTCTTGACACCAACTTCACCCAAATCAACAGCCCCAGGTGTGAGAGCATTCAACTTCCTCCGTCGAGATAACCCGCTTGACCGGGCCGGCCATGGTAACTAAACGCCTTTCACCCTCGTTCCTCCTCCACCCTCAGAGGATGATGTCTCTGTTGCCTTGGCAACACGACTAAGAGGGGATCTCCTGAGGCGTGTATGTTTAAAAGTGACGGACAGTCAGGCACTGACACCACATGACAAGACACACAATAGCTCTGCATACATATTCATTAGAACTTGCAAATAGGTCTGTGTGTGTGTTGTGTGCGTGTGTGTGTGTGTGGTGTGTGAGGGTGGAGAAAAGGGATACGTGGGTTTTGCCTGGCTGGCTGGTTTTGAGAGGGAAAATGTGTGTGCTTGACAAAGTTGCCTTGAGTATGTGTATTTGAAGCATGCATGCTTTTATATTTTCGGGTGAAAGGAAAATCTGTGTTTGCTTGCAGAAGAGAGGGAACGTTTATAATTCAGTCTGTGCTCCAGACTGTATGTATTGTTACGTGTGTTTTTATGTGTGTTTGTGTGTTATGTTAAGATAGCTTATCACCTTTTTCTGATAGTTTCCTGACAAGAGTGGAGTGCAGCCTTGTGACTCACAAGGAGAAAGGAAGGTGGAGTTTACAGGTATGTGCTAAAACGTGAAAGAGAGGACGGGGGGAGGTAAAGTGTTTGAGAAAGACAGAGGGAGAGAAACTAAGTGTGGATGACAACGAGTGAAAGAAACGGAGAGGGGTTGTTGGGAAAACTGCTCTGCCTTTGTGTTGCTTCACAAACAATTTGGTACACGTCTATTCATGTCAATCAGACTAGCTGGAATTCAGAATTGGAGCAATTCAGAACGGCACGCAGTAGAACCAGAGAGGGTGATAGACATGATCGAGGGATGCACAGAGGAGAACACAGGAGCAAAGACAGAAAGATAGGGACGCAGACAGGCTGGATCAAATGAAATGTCTCAGAGGGGAGAGAAAGGGTTGAAGGGTTTGCTCAAACAGACGGCTTGGCCAAAGTGTCTGCACCTCGAGCAGGGTGCCGTGGTGGGAGAACGAGCGAAACGGCGGGATGAAAAACGGATGCGCAGATAGTTGGCCGGAGAAAGGGTGTGGGAGCCCTAAATAGAATGTAGAGGAGTTACACAGAGAGGGTCAGTGACCCGAGTCAGCAGGATGCAGGCTGGCACACCAAAAACCACCTGCAACCGCTTCAATCTCCATTCTGCTCAGGACCCCGGGCTTTGAAATGAAGGGCTAACCGTCATCGGTGGGCAGTGAAGACATCCATTCAGGTGGATAATAGCCACTCGCGGGGGTGACTCTTAACACTAGAGCCTCCTTGGCGAACGTGCTGCACTGAAGCGCCATTGAACCGTCATTTTGACAGCCATAGTCAGAAATATGGCGCTGTCATCTATTGAAGGAGCAGGGAAAATGGTGTTGACCCCTGTCTTTTCATGAGTTTGTATTTGGGATGGCATTTGGCCACCGGCGCTAATTGGTGACAGTGACATTTCATGGCTCTTGCCTTTTCCTGTCGAATAAATGGCGCGATGCTTTGGCCACAGCCAGTTTAGGCAGCCAGCTTAGACATTAGGTCTCATCTGTGTCACATCAACCACTTCACATACCAACCAAATCTTTAATCACAGTTTGGCTCAAACTTGGCTCTATACAGCTGCTTTGCTGAAAAGGTTTGCTTGCAATGCGTTTTGAAGACAACTATCAGTAGCAATTTGAGGGTGTACACCAAGTTTAAAAAAAAGATAAACCTTTGATATTCCTACTCAGACAAAGTCCTTGTGTGCCGAGAACAATGCCAAAACATTAGCACAAACCCTTGAAGCCACTCGGTAAAGGTGAGCATCCTTGAAACACCACATACTAATCATTACGAGCTATTGACTCGTAGCGTGTATGCTAACGTATGTGGTGAACTATACTTGTGCTGGATGAAAAGGAGTGGGATATGAGGACTTGTCTGGGACCACATATTTAACTGATATTTTACTGAAGTGCTTAGAGATATCCGTTGATATGAATGAGTCAGAGGGAGTTATTTGGCCCCTAGAAAAAACACTGTGCTTTTAAAGACAGAATTTCTCTGGAGAGCAGAGGAAGTCTTTAATTTACTAAAATAACCTCTATTCACCCGTTTTACTCTTAGAGCGCTTCATCATTCCTATTGAAATGAAGCTAAGCTAAACACTTCTAGTATTTTATTAGAAGGGTTGCTAATTTAGCGCACAAGTGAAATATGACTTAGCTTGGGTGTGTGTGTGTATGTGTATGTGTGTGTGTGTTAGAGTGAGCCCACCCATGTGTGGTGTTAGGAGATAGGTAATGCCATTATGTGAATCAAATGGAGATGGCAGCGTGGATATATAATAGACATTTAACATTACGTGCCTACTGTCAATGTAATATTGTGTGTGTGTGTGTGTGTGTGTGTGTGTACGTGTGTGTGTGTGTGCGCGCACACATTTAAAAGTCTCAAGGATTGTGTTAGTGACATTACTGTGCGATGTACATTAATTGAACACAGAATTGAAATGCTCATTTCTGTCAAGCAAAGCATTGTGCTCTCCACATACACACCATTTGATTAAGACCTTGTCATGGGTGACTTATGAGGTTTACAAAAGGCAAACGCAGGTACACCAATTAAGGACAATTAAAAAGTAATTAATCCAGGGAACACGCGAGAAACAGAGGAGAGAAAGAGAGGGCAAGTACACAAGGGTGTAAGAAAGTAAATGAGTCATGCATATACTCTCTCTCTCTTTTCTCTCTCTCACACTCTTTTTTCACTCTCTCTCTCTCTCTCGCTCTCAGTCTCTGCCTGCCACTGGGACACACATACACACACACACACGCACACATGATGAACGAGCCTGTGGTAAGCTAGTCTTAGCAGAGCGGAGCGGAGCAGAGCACGGAGCAAGTCTCTAAGCAGTGACGTAAGTTACAATCTTTATTTGTAGTTAATTTGACCAAATTCAAGTGGATTATTCTTCTACTGGACACAGGGACTCGGGTTAGTCTTGTAACTAGAATTATTTACACTTATTTACACAAAACACTCTATATGCTGAAAGGATAATGGAGCTCAATCCGTTGGGAGTTCGATGTGTACAGTGAATGGGACAGCTTTGATCAAAATAGATAGGGCCATTGGGACTGTCATTACATGTGTGCACATTATACAAAGTTGAACTTTGCATGACACCCCATTCTCATTCAGTTTCATCACTTTGAGCTATTCACTTCTTCTTCCTAAACAAGTCTGTTCACAGAGTGGCTTTCCGCTGTGCCTTCTAATGAAACCTATGCAATGGGCTTAGCTGACTCCTGTATGTATAGTGGTGTGTCCATGCAAATCCCATTCATATGGGTCTCTCATGGCATGGCTGTGGACGGGGTTGAGTGTCGTGACTCCTAGAAATTACCATCTGGGGTGCTGAGGGACTGAGAATACAGCAGCAGTTAGGGTGCTATGCAAAAAGAACACCAACGGAGAGCTTAGCACAGACCAGCATCCGATGTAAGAATTCCAACAGAAGGCTGTTTTTCCGAAGTTAGATGGGATGGTGGTGCCGGTGATGGCTGTGAACCTGATCACTTAGAGCTTACTATGTGTGCGACTCAGGTGTCTGAGAATGGCCTTGTTCAACAATCAGGAAACGCAGGGTGGTAAAAACTTGGGGGATGTGTGTCTGTGTACGTGTGTTTGCATTTGTGTGTATATATGTATAGTATATATGTGTGCGTGTGTGTGTGTGTGTGGGGGGGTCACTGTTCAGCAGAGCACACGTCTTTTATTGCCGGCACTACAATACACTCCTCTTATCGACCTATCTGCACATGTGACATTTGTCTCTTTACCTACACGTCCGTCTGTCTGTCTGTCTGTCCGTCCGTCCGTCCGTCCGTCCGTCCGTCCGTCTTTCGGTTGTATCCACCACATTACCATATGTGTGTGTGTAATTACCTGCTTGCTTACCCGTGTGCCTCCCACTGGGTCTGTTTGTCTCTTTGCCTGCCTGCCAGTCTGGATGTAAGCTGTGCATCTGTGTTCACTGGTCGGCCTGTGTTATATCTTCACTCTCTCCACTCTGTTTAACTGTCAGTTCATCATTCCCGTCGGCCAATATGTTTTCCTATTGGTCTACATGTCCATCTGTCCACATGTCTTCCGATTGGCCCCGTCTGTCGGACGTCTGGCCATATTTCTGTCCTTTACTCTTTCTGCATGTCTGTGCGTCTACATCTGCTTCTCCATGCTTCAACTTCATGCTACAACTCATGATCAGACACAGTACAGTTACTAAGCAACCCATCAGCTTGCTACACCCCTGCTCTCCCTTCAGGAACACACAGACACACGGGCGGACGGACACACACACACGTAGTTGTAATGGCGGCTCGATGGGTCGACTCTGCACTGGCACAAGAAGAGATGGTCAAAGGCTGACTGTGGCTCCTGTCTGCCCCATCAGTGCTGGGCCCAGCCGCCAGCTAGCTGGAGGTAGAAGCCACTGTCCTGAGGATCCCGGGGAGAGCGGCACGGGTCCATCTCCCAGCTGCTATCCCTCTGGCTTCCCAAAAGCCACATCTGGCGGATCGGATAGGTCCAGAATGAGCACTTTGGTATTCCTGGCAGCTCCCAAATCATGCGTGAATCGGCTCTGCGATAATCGGCCTCATTACTCATTTCAGGGGAGAAAGGCGTTGCTCAAATTGCTCGGTTCTGATCTAAACAGCAAATGGGACTGCTTTCACAAGGCCACTTTGAGAGCACTAAGGGGTGACAGAAAGGAGAAGAGGGAGACCTGCCGCTCCGCTTTGGGGCTCAGTGGGGTGGAGGTGAATTGGTTGTTGCAAAAAGTCCCGGCCTAACCAAAAGGAAGTTGAAAAATGATACTTCCATTTCTCTAGACTTGTCTTTTGCCGACATGTATGAGAGAGAGTCTCACACATACACCAAGGTATATACACACACACACGTACACACAGAGGACACACACACATACAGAAACTCTCTCACACACACATGCACCCACTCCTCAGGGCCAACCACTACTGAGTGGTCCCCTCATAAGATACAGAATGTTCCCCATTACCAGAAAAGATCAAGCCTGCAGTACAATGCAACCACCAGCATGAGCTGCATTAAAACACAAGCTGCCCACATGGGTTCATCTGAGTCTTCCGAACCCAGTGACACAGTGCAGGGGGTAGGGACATGTCTCCTGTGCGCCGTGGCCATCACCAACCCATTAGACACACCAGACCTTGGAAGAAACACTTACCCAAACTAAGTGTGGCCGTGTGAGTATGTGTTCACACGTGTGTGTGTGTGTGTGTGTGTGTTTGTGGGGACAGGCGTGCCCGAGAGAAAGTCTGTGCTGAATACAAAGTATGTGTGTGTGTGTCTGGGTTTTTGGGATTGAAAAAAGAGGGATATGTTTGGAAGTATGTTTGTGCTTGTATTTGAGCTTGGGCTTACTGATGGTACGGTTATGAGAGCAGGGGCCTATACTACGAACGAAGGTTAAACTACTCTGATCTAACTCAAGATTAACAAGGAAACTTGGAGTCGACAAACTCTGATTATTCAAATGGGTATTACTACAACGGTCAGGCACGTGCAGAGGATGTTAGAGGGGCAGGGGCCCAAATTCATAAAAGGGCACACTGGTGATTTTTGTTACTAATTAAAAATATATATGTCTGGAATGACTACTTTTGTGACAGTGTTAAAGGGATATTAAAATGTATGTATTTGAAACAAACCCATAACTGAGACAATGATAATCTAGTAGAATTAATGGTTATTGCGTTAAAAGCCTACAATCGAAATTATGCAGTTACTGTTTAAGTCCATTAGCCTGTATGCCTACCAGACGACCCCAGTCAACATGTGTGCTCTTCATGATCAATTATATTAGAGAACATTTATTTTCTTTACCGTTGGCCAGCTAACGTATTACATTATCTAACTGGCTAAAAATTGTAATAATAATAATAATTATAATAATTATAATTGATTACATTTGATATAGCACATTTCTATAACCTTAAGCGCTTTACAGTATTAGTGGGAGTCTCTCCCTAAGAGAACATTAAAACTGATGTGGTGCGATGGGGCCGTTCTTTTAAGTTCAGACTTGGGTGGGAGACAAGGGCTCGACCATATTCCACTGTCTCCCACATTACTAGCAAGAGGTATAAACGCTAACGATAGCTAGTTGACACATTTTAAGCTGCTAAATAGTTAAAGCATTGACCTTACTTTTCAAAATCTTGTCAAACAATTCATAAAGCATATCAGTATAAAACGAAAATGAACATTATATTCATACTTTGTTTGGCTACATACCTGCCTCAAATTACCTCATCACTCACTGACGAGTTCATGTGTGTTATGTATGCCTACAATTTCGCGTGCCTGTCTTCTTTCACCAAGGATTCAGTGCTCGCCGCAGCGGCAAATAACCACGAGGGAGAGAGGGTAACTTTACAGGGTATCGCCGGGGGACACCAATCTCCTGACCTGGTGTTTTGATTCACGCAGTTTATCTGTTCGTCAGGGCAGGCTGTGCGCAAACAAATGTAATTTTGAACAAAAATAAAAAATAAGGTACATTCGAAAAAGGGCACATGGGAGGGCAAAAGGGCAGGTGCTCAAGCCACCTCTGAGGTCTATCAGTGCACATGCCTGACAACGGTGATTAAGATGTTAGTTAAATATGTGTTAAGTCTATGGAGTTAGTGCGCGTTCACATAAAAGGGGTGCGGTTGTTAACTTAAGCAGATATTTTGGCCAATGGCTCATGCTCCGTATTTTTGAACCCCGGAAGACAGCACGTTGATAATGTCAGGATATGACTAGTTTAAAGAAATGTGAATAGCTAAATCTTGGCAGCACATTGTCGAGAGTGAAGTCGCATCAGTTTTCCTGTCCTATGTACATGTTTCTGCAACTACGGACAATTTTACTCTCACAAATTTAAATAATATAACTATTATTTAGAATTTTAACCAATGTGTAACCTATTTTGCATTACAGACAGTTGTTTCATTATTATATAATTGAACAGAATGGATTCATAAAATAATATCTAAGATTTGAAAACAATTAGTATTTGGCTGTTAAATGATAGCGTACACATGGCCTATTCCCTAAAGCAGCGGTCCCCAACCTTTTTTACGCCACGGACCGGTTTCATGTAAGACAATATTTTCGCGGACCGGCCTTCAAGGTGTGGGGGGATAAATATGACGAAATAAAATCATACGACCGGCATAAAAACAAATATAAAGTGCATATTATGCAGA
>JAVQIZ010085112.1:0-32364 GCA_036023535.2 Galaxias brevipinnis
ATATGACGCCATGGCGGTTCTAGGTAAAACTACCCCTAATTTTTGTATTTTTTTTTCCAGAACACCCATAACTCATAAAATGATGAATAGTACACTTTTAGGAAAAGTCAGTGACTGAGAGGCATAGGGTTTTTTTTCAAACCGAGTCCCATGCATTTGAATATGTAAAAGCCGTCAAAATGACGTCATGGCGGTTCTAGTGTTAAAATACATCGCAACCACAGATGTCAGTTTTACACTGAATCTAACAAAATTATTTACAGATTTGAGTAATTATAGAACAAATTACTGTTAGTCTATATTATCACTTTTACTTTAGCTTAATTTTAATCAACATAAATGTTTGTTGTATGTTATGTACGTTTATCTAAACATCTACATGCAAATCAGACAGTGTGAATTCCAGTCTTTATTTTGAATAATGATAGGCAAATATTTCCTCAGAGAAAGGCAGTGTCAACAGTTCTTTACAATGTTACCAAATGTGACGCCTATCTGGGCTTGTAAACTTCAACCTCAGATAGTAGCAGCTAACAGAAATCTATTAATTATATAAATCCATTGTTGGTAAAACTATGTGCTTTTGTTGCGTTTTTACAGGAGCACAGAGCTCCACCTGATCCAGAGTTTGTATTAGTATGATTATAATTTTTGCGGGATAAAACCTTTTCATTAATAGATAAGATTTTGTTGCATTTTGTATTATCCTGGTTAGGGATAGCTGAAATTGTTGGCATCCTTCTGCTAAACTATGAAAGAAGTGTTTTTCCACAGGTCCCTTAACATACTAAATAGGTCTACGAAGGTGTAAACTCATGCACTGGTTCAAGCATGCGGTCAAGGGGTTTGATATGTGTGGTAACGTAAATGCTAGTGATATCGGGGTTCCTAGTTTTGAGTCGCATTGTGTGAGTTCCTGCTAAGTACCTGCAAAGCACCTGCCAGCCCAGTAGGAATCCAAAAAGTATGACTATCGATGCCTTTGATTGATCTTAATGGACTGTTTATGCCCTGGGCCAGCACTGTGCACTGTTATTGACATTCTTACCTTGGCGAACAGGAGACCTTAAAAGGAATGCAGAAACTTTGTTTCTATTATTTGAACACAGTGCATCACGGGAAATGTTCATAAGGTCTATTAGATGTACTTTCTACATATCAGATGGATATTACATACTTTTTTGCATAAGACCATGAGATACTCTAGCACATGATCATTCTCTACACTTGACTCTGTTTCTCCATCTCACACAGTTGACCCCAACATAGGACTGGCAGAATGCTACATCTATTTATGTTATGTATCTGGCCTTCCAATCCAACCAGTATTATCAGGTAGGTAACTGTTTTGTTCAGTTAAATTTCAGCAAGGTAAATATACATGTTATAAGTTGTCACCCTTATGCTGTGGAAAAAATCGAAGGAAAAAGTGATTTTATCTTACTTAGAAACAAGGTATAGCTTACCAAAAGATTATATTTCGGGAGCACACGTCATCAGTAGTATACAGTACATAAGTTAAGAAATGTTTATTGATGTGTTCTCTGAAAGAACAGGAAATAATTTTCCACGCCCACTCATGATATTAAAAAAGGCAGCCTTTTTTTCTTAGCAGTTACCACATCAACTACTTTCCATTTGACTACTTTCCATTTGTTTTTTGTGAAACACTCCTACTATATCATGCCTTTGTTCAAGAACAAAAAGGTAGTTAGGCTAAATAAAGATAGGGGTAGCCTATGAATTATTCATCCTAAACTTTTTTAATAACCCATTTGTTATTTTCTTTAAAAAAATGCAGTTGAAGTGATACGCTCACAGTTGATTGGTCGTTTACTGTTTTAAAAAGAATTACTAAAGTCTTCCTGAAGCTTAGAAGTCTGTAGACATGTTTTGCGTTAATGTGTTTGCTTTGGATGAATCTTATCTCTGTAATGAGAGTAACCACTAGATAGGAGCTTATGCCAAAGTAGGATTGTACAGTTCACGCGTAAAACAAAGCACACCCATTGACTTATACCTATAATCATGTATCGACCCGAAAAAAAAGTTGGCCTATATCCATGAAATTATAGTCTTCACTTAATCAATATTTTTCACAATGCTTATTTTTAATGCATTTTAAAATCCAACATGTAACAGTGGCAGTCTATTTCTGTTTGATGCAATACCTGAAGGTTTTGAAGCACTTATCCAAAATGATCAATAGAAAATAGATCAATTGTAAAACTTTGTGGAACAGAGTTATGTAGTCCCCTATCTAACACATGGACATGGTTAATTTGAAAGAATGTAACAAGGTGGCAATGCGTTGTAACATACACACTTATATAACATTTTGTTTCTTTCATCTACTCTAACACTTTGCATCGAGCTGAACGTGCAAAAGGTCTATCAAATGTACTTTCTTTAAGGATTTTCTCTTTGCGTAAGGCCAAGAGATACTTCAGCGCATAAGTGTGGGAGTGTTGGACCAGTGTTATACATGGACATAGATTTCATTTATGCAGGGTCATTCTCTACACTTGACTTTGTTTCTCCATCTCACACAGTTTGGCCCAACAGAGGACTGGCAGAATGCTTCCTCTATTTATGACTTCACTGGCAAGGATATTGATGGCAATGAAGTCTCACTAGAAAAATACAGGTGACACAAAAAATTATGCCATGTTATTTCAAAACAAAATACCTATTTTAAATCTGTTGAGGATGCAAAACCTTCCGGAATGTTATTTTTGATTAACCTAATGGGAGCCTCTTTTCTTTTGTTGGTATTTCTTTAAACTGTGTTTCTTTTCTTTTCTTTTTAAGGGGAAACGTTGTCATTATTACCAACGTGGCCTCCAGATGACCCGTTGCCCCGGAAAACTACTCTCAGTTTGTGAAAATGTACGCTAAGTACGCTGAGAGAGGTTTAAGCATCCTGGCCTTCCCCTCCAACCAGTTTAATGAGGTTAGTGACCGTTTTGTACAACATAACAAACCTTTTCATGAGAATACCCTGAAGGCAAATATGCTGTATACTTGAACATGGAGTAAAACGATACTTCAGTCTGGGCATCTTACAAACACGTTTACCTATTTATTTAGCCTAAAATTTTAATGCATTTCACTGTTGACCTTATGGGGACTGAAGCTCTGGATGCTGCCCACCTAAGGCCACATGTCCATTATTCAGGGAACAACCTCGGGTAGGGAGCAGATTTCTGTAGTATCCCCTTGGGCCCTGATAGATACATAATAGCAGACAGGAACTGGGTTGAAGCTGGGGTGAAGGTAGGTGAGAAGCAGCCTATACCTTGCAGCAATACAGCGTTAGCAGCGCTAACAGCTAACAATAGCAGCGCTATGGAGCAATGTTTAAGTGAGTCAGGGTATAAAAAGAGTTGCTTTATAATCATGGTGCAGAAGCGGTGGTTGGGGGGCTGTGGATAAAAGCTGAAGTTTAAGTTGCCTTACTACATAATAAGGAAATGGCCTGAACTAGGACTGCCAAGGTGTCACAAGATTACCCCAAAGGTTACTAAATATCCAAATATGGTGTGCATAATGCATACAAATTATAAAATATGCATAAATTAATTGAAGTACAGTATAAGTGCAAGTAGCCTGGCATTAATTTAGACTCTTGGGAGTTGTCAAATTAGATATATGTATCAAAACATTTTGTTTTCTTCTAAAGGAGCCTGGCACAGATGCTCAGATTAAGGCGTTTGCCAAATCCTACGGTGTCGAGTTTGACATGTTCAGTAAAATCGACGTGAAAGGGGACAGTGCCCACCCCCTGTGGAAGTGGCTGAAGAGCCAGCCCAATGGAAGAGGATCTTTGGGAAGGTAAGAGCTCTATGAAAGCAAACCACTGGGACTTGTTAAAATACTACACAGCTCTCCGTCATACAGAGGATTGTTCATTTACAAGGTATAATATGGTAACATCCAATAATTTGTAATAACAATGTAAGCTCATTGCTTAAGTTGTTGTTCAGTTGAGGAACTTTAATGACATGTTAATACGTTTCTTTTTACCAACACAATGTAGAAGCATAAAGTGGAACTTCAGCAAGGTAAATATAGATGTTATATCACCCCTATGCTGTGGAAATAGGGATGTCTTTATACATCCAAAATAAAAAATGTGTTAATGTTGTTAGCAATAGATGATATACATGTAGATAGATATTATTTATGCCATGCATAATATCCAATATTGGTTTTCTGCTTGCATTCTTCATGCACTACCTTTTTCCGCTGCTTTAGTTCCTGATCAACAGAGAGGGCCAAGTGATGAAGAGATACAGCCCAATAAGTCTTCCCAGAGTAAGCAAATCCCAGACTTCAATGCACACACTAATGCTCTGCTCACTTCCTGACGTGTGATTGACATCAGGCTTCACTGTAAAAACACCCCAAAGAGCCACCCGCTTGTTTATGCCGACCTGTGATTACAGTAAGGAGGTGTGGTCAGAGAAAAAGAGTACACTCCATTTTGGCACATACCAAGGACAATGGTAGGATGCCTAGATTCTGTAGAAATTCAGTGGGGTACAACATCCCGCGGAAAAGGCAGCTGAGAGCTGAGGAAAAATTAGCATGCAAAGTAAAGGGTTGTCTCATAACTTTTGGTTCTGACTAAGAACCTCAGTGGTTTTCCATCCATGAAATGCAAATTTCATTTGGTCGCACTTGTATGTTTTCACCAAATACCATTTTTTTTCTCTCATTTTAGGGGATGGAGAAGGACTTTCTTAAGTATTTGTAATATCGAGACGGCTGACTGACAGACTGAATTATGTTTGCGATTTGTTCTTCAATCCTTCCCTCTTTCTCTTCTTCGTCTTAATGGATTTGTGGGTAGGAGTGGGTCCAACGCAGATCAGTGATGGTCTGTCCGCAAATCCGCCTGTCGGAAAGGGCAGACCTGATTATCATGGTGTGCGCACCCCCTGGGAAGACCCTGACCTAGTCTCCAGCTGAAACATCGAGATAGAAGAGCCTGGAACTTCTGGAACTTATATTTTCCCTTAGTACACGTTTTTCTAACAGAATTTTGACAGATTTTTATTGATATCATCAATACATTAATTAATTGAGATTCGTATACCTTTACTGCTTTCAAACTTTTTATATTGTGTATTTTATGGTTTTCCATTTAAATTAATTATGTGTTTGAACCTGTTATAAGATTTGGAAGATTAAGATATAAAATTGTTGTCTGGCCTGATAATAAATATAAATAATTCATTGTAATCCTATCTGCATTTGAATCTAAAAGGTATACATAGTTTTGTTCCAGTTTCATCATTAAAGTGAAAAGGCTTCATAACCAAGCAGTCATTTATTTATTTTTTGTAACACAACAAACTGAAAAAAGTTGAACAGTCTGAATATTTTCCAAACCCACTATAAACAGGCAATAGGCTTACTGTCAAGACGCCCCAAAACATCGTGAAAATAGAGATTTCATCTTTCGTTCAAAACGGTAAGCTATTATTAGATAAGCTGCCGCTCAACAAAATGACAACACAATTGTCATAAAAATAGATAGGCTACCACAACAGAAATAAAATGTAGCTTCTCAAGTGCGGTCTCAAACACAGGCTAGAGTTTACCTAAATATTACCTTTTGGAGGGCATACGCCACCCGTAGTAGACCTAAACATTACACAAACGATATAGCCTACAAGTTAGGAAATGTATTGTCGCAAATAACGTTCTAAAGAACTGGAAATATTTTTCCACGCCTACTTAGCTGATATTTATAAAACGCAGACAGTTTTTTTAGCAATCACCACAGAATACTCTTTCTAGCTGGCTCACCTCTGAAACACTCCATATCATGCCTTTGTTCGGGGAAAATCAGGTGGGTAAGCCTAATAAAGTTTGCTAAAATATGTATAATTTTTCCAAAACTTTTAAATAAATATAATAAATAGGATAATCGATTTTCACATAAGTGACATATCGATCAATAACTGTTGGTCAGTCGTTTCCTAAACCTGAGAAGGTAGTGAACAAATTATGCGTACCTCTATGTAAAACAAAGTAGCCTACATCATTATGTCCGTGAAACCTTATGGTCTTCATCGAATCAGTATTTTTTTTTACAATGCTTTTTTTTTGTACATTCTGAAGTGCAACAGTGGCAGCTCAGCTGTGTTTCTATCTGATAGAATACCTGTGATACAATACCTGAAAGCTTTAAAGCACTTATCCAAAAATTATAAATGGATTAGAATTTAAGGAACAGAGTTATGTAAAGTTGTCAGTCTCCTTTGGAGCTCATGGACTTTGAATTTAAAGAATGTACATATTGGTGGCAATGCTCATGCACCTGCAACATAGGCCTATTTATATCATATTTTGTTTCTCTGACTCACTGTCAAGTGGGAGAAGATCAAGAGGACAAAACTACTAAAAATATCAATAGCCTGAGGCTGATCCTAGCCTTTACATGTTAGATGAAATACCAACTTTTAGTTGTTGCTTAATGTAGATTAATATTTTCTCTGTACGTTTCCTACTGTCCTTCTTCACCCACCATGCTTTCTAAATGTCTATTTCAAGACTATTTTATTGCTAAGCATTTTAGTTGCAGGTTTCCATACAAAGGACTCAGCTCCCATGTACTCCATTCATTTGGACATATATTAATATGAATTGGAACGGAGGGCATTCTTGCTATCGCTGATGAAAATAAAATGTCTGGAAATCTTTTTGAAAGACACCAAGACGATGTTTCACATTGTAAGAGTTGTTGAGACCAGCGTTAGGCATAGGCTTGGGAAATCTCTAACTCAAAATTGCTTTCTATACTTTTCTATACTACACTTACACTTTTCAGTCTGTCTTTCTCACACACAGTCCACCCCAACAGAGGACTGGCAGACAGCTACATCTATTTATGACTTCTCTGCCAAGGACATTGATGGCAATGAAGTGTCCCTAGAAAAATACAGGTGACAAGCTTGAATAAAGTTAATCAGTGAACTTAATCAAAAATTTTATACTCTTTCATACAGTATAATTTTATGTTTTATATAAACATTTAAGGCATAATATTGTTAGAACATTTTAGAGACATTTTTGTTTTGACAGTCTTATCTTAATTATTTATCTTTATTCTGTTGTTCAGGGGAAACGTTGTCATCATCAGCAATTTTGCCTCCAAATGAAACACAAGAATAAACTACTCTCAGTTTGTGGAGATGCACGCTAAGTACGCTGAGAGAGGTTTAAGCATCCTGGCCTTCCCCTCCAACCAGTTCAATTGTGAGGTAGGAGACATCTCAAATGTTTGCCTGTTTTCGTGATCTAGGCTACTTGAGCAAAATTGTAGATTAATGACCAAACATCCTCTTGTTATATAGCCTACAAATCTGAATAAAATATAAGATAATTATGTGACAAGCCATCACACATGAATAGAATAGGTAGTCTTAATTGTCCTGCAACATAATCTGTGGCTTATGTCACGCATAAGCCTCTTGAGAGGAGTCACAATACTGCACAATTGGGTATGTTGGAGTAAGAGATATAATTCAGGTAAAACATTTAACCAAGCTAATGAGTAAATAAACATTATAATTTGTAATATTTGTTCTTAGCCGAGTAACACCACCAGAGGAACAAGGCCAGAATATCTTTTGTCTGAGCAAACAAATTAGCGACACTCATTGTTTAGGAGGGACAAAGGCCAGTTAAAACACCAGTTGCTTGAGATCATTGGAATATCAAAGAAATAAGGAGTACCAGTATATCTTTTCTTAGAGGGAAAAGTAAGAGGGCTACATGTCCTTAAAATAAGGAGAATGAAGCTATTCTTTGTCAGTCTGCAAGGACTCACCTCTTCGTGTTGTAACCCGTCTACTGCATAGAGATAATAAAGGACTGTTATATGTATTACTCAGATCCTAGTTGTTTTGTCTTTATTCTACAGATCGACTGAAACCACTCAAGATAAGTAAAAATGTTTTTCCTATAACAGCACTGAAACAAATAACTCTTAATTTATATTTTTGTATGAAGCCTGGCACTGACGCTTCGATTAAGGAGTTTGCCAAATCCTTCAATGTTGACTTTGACATGTTCAGCAAGATTGACGTGAACAAGGAAAACGCCCACCCCCTGTGGAAATGGCTGAAGGAGCAGCCCAATGGAAGAGGATTTCTGGGAAAGTAAGTAGTTAATAGGGACAAGCTGGCTTTACAGCTGGTCCTACATAATGTGCAAGATGTGTTTGATAATAACTTTATAATTGTATAAAGTTATGACTGCCAACAACTTTGAACATCCAATTATAACAATAACTTTATAATTGTATAAAGTTATGGTTATAATTGGATGTTCAAAGTTGTTAGCAGTCTATTGGTACATTTCTGAAATGATTGTTGATAATGAAATAGTCAAATTGAATTATTATTTTTTTGTTTTTATTCCCTGCTCCTTGTAGTAGAATTAAGTGGAATTTCACCAAGGTAAATATTCACAACTATTTATCGCATGACTATTGTAATTATGCCTGGCAAGCAGAAAAGCAGTGTAACCTGCCAAAGTAATAAAAAAAGAATAGACCACTGATCAGATCATATTGAATTATAAGTAGACATGTTAAAACAGAGTATCTTTATTTGTTATTTATTAGCAGTATTATCAATTATACATTCACCTTAAAATACCATTACCTTTTGTTTCTTCTTTTACAGTTCCTGATCAACAGAGAGGGCAAAGTGATAAAGAGATACAGCCCAATGGATAATCCCAGGGTAAGATGATCAGAGATATGCCTCTCAAAAACACTTTTCTCACTACCTGGCTTTTAGAGATCTATGATAGACCTCACTAGACCTTATCTCTTTGGACCTCAGAACCTGAAAATGCAGACTATGAAATGGAACTAATGTTTTTAACTATGTCATTTTAATTTCTTCTCAGGTGTTGGAGAAAGATCTTCCAAAGTACCTGTAATTTCAACATGACAGGCTGACTGTTTTGCTTGATTATTCTGTTGCTCCTATTATTTTCCTCCTTCCTTTCCTCCTTTCTGGGTATGGGTGGGTCCAACCCAGACCAGTGACGGTCTGCCTGCAAACCCGCCTGTCGGAAAGGGCAGACCTGATGAAAACGGTGTGCAACCCCCTGGGAGGACCCCGACCCAGTTAATACAGGGAGAGTAAGGAGATAAACCCATCAGCTTTTAAACTGAACAATTAACTAACCAAGATCACTTTATTGAGACGTTGCCCTGCTGCTGTTTTCCAGCTACATTTTCTGTTATAGAACATATTTTGTCACCTAACAAAACAAGTCAGTTTATCATGGCCTTTTAGAGTCTCATTTAGAGACCCAATAGTGCCATTGTCCTATTTTCAAGGTATCCATACAGTAGTCAAAATAAAGACACATGCACTGCCAAGAATTATATTCGCACTTTTCAATTATTTCCATGCTGTTTAATTGTTGTTTCATTATGTCATGTGCAAAGCGGTTTAAGCAAATAATTTTTGTTGGAAGTGAAACGTTACTGAATTCTTTCACCATCGGTTTGTTCAGTTTGAACAAGTTCTGCACCTTTTAAAAATAAATTCTGCAAACGTCACTCCGTTTACCTATTGGTTAACAACTAGTTAAAGACACAAAATATGGTCTGTTGGCTAAGATAAACGTTTCATTAAATGGCGCTATAAGATAAATAGGTTATTCCAAAATAATATTTGGTAGATCTTGGGAAATGCAGTTAATGGTTTTATCACATAATTTCCATATAAAGTATAAGCCATGCCAACATGAATTTGGTTTGGTAGGGGAAAAAAGAACATTACTGAAAAAAAGATTATTATCAAATGAAGGTTTAAAATGTGGTATATCATTTTTGGTTCCCACTACAAGACACTGTCTTACCGTGTGTGCTACTTGTTATAGTTTTGGGTATCATAGCTAAAGGGCTAATCATCTCTACAAACCACTAATGTTAACGTTAAGTTCCTTCCTGTAAATAATGAAAACATCTTTCAATCGTGTGAAAACAATGATTCAGTCTTGTTTTACAAGTTTATTTCACAAAATTAAAAAGCAAACTATTTGACAAGGGAAACAATGAACAATTTGCAAGGCTGCAGCTATAATCCATGTGGGGAGGCCAAGTTCCCTAATGGGTTATAACAGACACTCCTGAAGATAGACTGGAAAGAATATGAAAGAAAAATTATAGCTTCATTAAACAAACACATTCTCAACCACACACAAGGATAAAACACTTTCCTTTTTACTTTGTATTCTGACTTGACTTTGAACTTCTCTGTAGGCAAAACTCACGTGGTTACTGAACTAGTCTGTATGTGATGTACCGTCCTGCAGTCTCACTTGGTCTGATGATCTTTACAACCTATAAGCAAAACAATGTACAGACAGCTTCATTATTATTGTTATTATGTATAGGGGTTGATACATACAACTTAGAGCCTTTCTGCATTAGTCAAGAGATGGGGGTTATTGGAGTTAATTAGTAGCAGCAATACTGACTCTCAGACAAAACATGTGGTACAAACCGCAGGAGGCTGAAGTTGTAGCCCATAATATGTCAGTATTTAGTAAGAAAACATTTTTCGTTACCTGCCCCCTTTTTAACCCAAAGTAGCGGGCCACTGGGTCTCCAGCCTGGATCCTAGGAAGTTGACTCTCCTTCAGTTTGCTGAAGTGGATAGGTTAAGGATAATAACGCATTTCTCAAAGTATTATACGTAGTCAGGCAGCAGGTTCTTAGCTATCAAAACGGCCATCTCCTCTTTTTTAATCCACCCATGAAAAACCAACAAACATGGTTTGTGTTGTGAAAGGATACTATCGTGCCAGCAGCTCAACCACTTCCTCTTTTGTCATGACAATGTGTTCAGGAACCAGCTGCAACACAAGGAACAAACACCAACATTATAATAGGCCACACTTAATGCACAATGGTCTCCTCAGTAAGTCAGTGGTATGCAAAAAAAAAAGCCAAAGACCTAGCACAGACAATTACATTGTTCTAAAAATATTTTGAAGATTATTTTGGTGTGTTTTGACTAAGGTAAAAGCAACACACGTAGGTTTCTAGTCTAACTGTTAGCAACTAGCGAAATAGAAAACCCCCTGAAAAATCCCCATCTACAATGGATATAAAACTGGACGAGTCAGGATCTCTCAAAAATAAGGATAATCGTCCAAAATACCAAACCATTCTTTACTATAGGAGTGCGAGAATGTGAACATATGGGAAAATGTATGGAGGAGAGCAGAGCATGAGCCACAACAGACACGTCAGTACCAAAAGATCTCTCACATGACAATATACTTTTCCTTCCATTTACCTCATGCTCTGTGATGTTGATGAGAAGCTCCTGCTGTAAAAACTGTTCAAGAATATATTTGGGTGCCATGTCAACCAGTGACTAAAAAACATAGCAAGAGGAGAGATTATTAGTTACATTTTATAGAACGCAAAACAAATACTGACTTGAAGAACCTTGAATTCTACTGCAACTCTACCTGCTTGGCTGAGGGAGTCATTCCCATCTGCACCACAATGATAGCACGTGTAATGTTCTCCTCCTGCATCCTCTGGCAGTACATCTTAATGGTTTTGATTCCAACCTTGGGTTCCTCTGCATAAACAGGAACACAAAATCACTTGGCACAGCTGCTGTGTCAATGGTATCAAGTTCAACACAGAATAATTAACAGAATAATTAATACAATAATTTGTTGGATTCCATACAATTTATGTATTCATACTGTCTGTAAAACAAGCAGGGACCTGCATATAAGGTACCGTTACCCTTTGCATAATTGTATACAAATTGTACGTACAATTTGCCACCACGAGTAAAGACGTATTCATATGACATACCTGGGAAGAAAACAAACATTTGGTCTGTGGGGTCATCGTTGTGAGCAACTAGAACGGTAAGATCTGTCCGTCTGGGGCGACCTTCACTAGGTTTGTCTCCAAACTGGCTTTTGAATTCGTCCAACGTCTGGTCCAACTCATCCTGTGTCACCAGGTACCCCCGGTCATGGCACAGCTACAAACGAGGAGAGATCATTTAGCTATATGTTCATCATGTACGTTCTATTGAATTTCTATAGAAAGAATCAGTCCGAGTCATTAAAAAACACATGAATCTATTTTAATCCTATCAACCTTAACCTTATTTTCAAGAAAGGATAGCGTTAGCTAGTTAGCTAAACTTCTTAACTAGATATTTAGAAAGCGAGTCATATCCCGGATAACCCACCTGCATGATAGTTTTCCGAATTTTCCATAGCCTGTATGTTTCCTCTTCGTCATCCATGGCTTTTTAATATACTTTTCTTTTGATATTTTATACCACTTTATATTTCTGAGTAGCCTATTTTGCTATGGATACTATTGTACTTGCAAGGCGCACGTTGTTGATAGACGCATGCCGATGACGTTGAGTTTTTATGTTTAGGTAGAGTACGTTTCTTTACTCGGGTTGGCATGAGTGAGCGGAATTGATTAATAAAGCTCACGCACTTTGACCAGTCATTCTCTAAGCGCGCTTGAAATATGTATTGCTGGAACCGCCTGGCAAGTAATATGCATACTTATCATACTAAATATGGTGTCACATGTACGTTATAGGCTATGTTTTTTGCCCCATACACAATATGTGAAATTTAGTATAGAAAAAGTTGATGACATACTATTGAAATTATAATGAATAAAAAAATACTTTAATGAGAAAATGAAACAAAATAGTAAAATAAAATAAAAGAGTGCAATAAGGTATGGTCCTGTAGATGGCAGCAATACGCGTTTGCGTCCAATCTGCAGCAAAGCTATAGCAAGAAGAAGAACCACGCCCACTGGTACACAAGTCAACATCAGTACTGTTGACAACAAGCTGCAAGCGGGGCAAGTCTCCGCGGCCGTGGGCTATTTCAATATGAAGCCAATTCATCGTTTTGTGTTATTAGGAGCATTGGCGTGTAGCGGAGTTCTTCTTGCGATGGTATTATACTATTTTTTAACGACGGTAATGTATAGTTTACCCTAATGCGTGTTGAATTGTGTGCATGGAAGAGGAATGAGGAGTGCGTATGGGCTCCTCGATTGCGTTTTATATTACATTGCTAAAATACATGATACACTCCCTGTCCAAACTCCCAAAAAATAAACAACAAACAATAAACAAGTAGGCCTACCAAAATAACTCACTTTATCTTCAACACTTAGGTGTTTATGCAGTCAACTGTATTAAAATTAATTTTGACCATTGCCCCATCCCCCCATGTAACAGTCTCAAAGATGTCGATGTCATTTATTTTGTTTGGTTTTATAATGTAAACTTCAAAAGTGTTTTGTCTGCTGACTGTATGCATAGTTGCTGTTTTTTTCTCCAAAGTGCATCACCAGGCTTAGAGAAAGCAGTGTATTTATTTTAATTTTTAAATGTGGTCATTCCATTCTTCCCATTCTTATCTGCTGTTTATTGCATAAGTTACAAGGTACAACCGTTTCCATGAGGACATGAACCTGTTGTACACTTATGAAATGATCTGGCTTCAATGTGATCAAACTGCTGTTGTTAATGTAAAAAATATGTTGCATCATTCACAGCGGACAATTGCCCCGTACCAGCTGTACCACTTGCCCATGGTAATAATAAACATAATAATAGCTTTATTTATATAGCGCCTTTCAAAACAGGGTTACAAGGTGCTTTACAATATAACAGTAAAAAATTGAATATA
Organism: Galaxias brevipinnis; assembly: GCA_036023535.2. Lineage (NCBI taxonomy): Eukaryota > Metazoa > Chordata > Actinopteri > Galaxiiformes > Galaxiidae > Galaxias > Galaxias brevipinnis. The sequence goes on from JAVQIZ010085112.1 coordinate 13,753, forward strand.
ATTAAAACACTAAAACATACTGAACATAACACCTACTATATGGAACCAACTCCATTGTCAAATACTTATTAGCTGCACATTGTTACATAATCTTTAATCTAGTTCTGTGATCAATGTCTAATGTTAATGTTAAAATTGTGTGCCACACACATAAACCTATATCCTGGAAAGTGAGGTATACTAGCATGCCAAAATGGTATATGTTGGTTATATAAAACAATAATATAAAGCCACAATTTGATGGACCTTTGTATTTGGATTCAGTTACCTAGCAAGCCAGAAGTATGTCAATTAACATTAATCAGCACTTTCTGCTTGCCTTACTTGAACCTTTGTCCTCCTTTGAATCACGTATGTGTTGATTCTACATTTTACCTTTGTTTTCAATGAGAAATTGCGATATATGTGGACCATTGGATTGTATTACATGTCATGTTAGTCAGCACAAAGTGGAGCTATGTCCACACCCAATCTTATCTTGTCTGTTAATGATCACAAGAGCCACTTTAATAAGGTTACTTAAACACAGGGTGCAATCGTTGGTCTACTAGTTGTAGGGTCGGACTATACTTCCTGAGTCACAATTACAGAATAAATCAATTTCTCTTATTTAGTGAACCTTACTGAACGGCATTCATGCGTTTACTAGGGTCAACGGTCCTTTTTTCTCTCCTGCTGCAGACTATGGTAAGACAAAAGGATTGGGCAGCAGGTTGTATTCTGCTGTGTAATGTATTTTTAATCAATAGGTTTTCTATAGTTTGACATTGTAAAAGAGAATCTGACACCCAGGGGTTTTCAGCACTCATCAGAATATTCGTTTTTTTTTATGCAAAAGGTGTCTGGAATATATTTTTCCATTTGCCACTCTCTTTTCTAATGGTTGTTACTGAATAGATAGATATTTCATAATAATCGTAGTTTTAGTCCTAATTTATTGAAATTACTTTATTGAATCAAATCAAGTATTAATTCTGAATATCCATTTGAATCAGCTCGTATTAAAGCATGTTCTGTGGTAAATAAAAGTTCACACAAATGAAATATTTGCATTTATAAAAAATCGTTGTTTTTTTTTCTTGTCCAGGAAATTGGGCTTTGTTACACAAATGTTATTGATAGATTTGATCAGAGGACATGATGCACTTTAGTGGCACAAATCTGTCTTCTATAAAAAAAAATTGCCATCAACGTAAAAGCTTTGGCTAGCCTAACCCATTTCCTGATGATTCCGTTGTCCTCTCCCCACACAGCGGCTGCAGTGCTCTTGTGGATAGTTGCTAGGTCTAGGCCTAAACACGTCTACAATCTTTAGTCACTACTATATAAAATTAATTCTATCTATATTACCCTCCTCACTCACACATGTTTAGCTTGGAGAAGGGCTACTATTTATGAACTAATTGCTCAAACATGGGCATCTTTAATACTTACATGTTTAACCACAGTAGATTCCAGGCAAGTGTTTGATACATTATGGATCCCAGGAGCCCAAACAATTATTGCATGAACTATGTTCAAGCAGGCTTCCTCCATTTGAACTACTAGAGTCACATAGACGGCACTAAACAAAAGGCCATTGACATGTTCTGACCCCCTCTGATGTAGATAATACTTATGTCACCAGATATCTGACACTGACACTGTAGAGTCTTAACAGTAATTGTCTGAGCAAAGTTCAGCATTTACAAAAGGTTCCCAGCAACTCAGAATAACTTTGTATCTTTGTTTCTTTTCTCTTGTTTTTCTGTTTCACTCCCAAACACACAGTCTGCTCCAGCAGAGGACTGGCAGAATGCTAGATCTATTTATGACTTCTCTGCCATGGATATCGATGGAAATGAAGTGTCCCTAGAAAAATACAGGTGAAATTCAGCACCTAATAGTGTTCCATAAAAAATATTTCCACATTTATTTGTGATATTTGTTTTACTCAGTTCTACTTAATTTTTTATTGAACTTTTCATGTATTTTTTATTAGGGGAAATGTTGTTATCATCACCAACGTTGCCTCAAAATGAGGCAAAACCCCAGTAAACTACTCTCAGTTTGCGGAGATGCACGCTAAGTACGCTGAGAGAGGTTTAAGCATCCTGGCCTTCCCCTCCAACCAGTTTGCCAGACAGGTAGGTGACATCTAAGAGATTTTCCTAGTTTCTTCATCATAGCTGAATAGAATTATCTAGTCATACATTAAGTTGAAGGCAAAAATCTATCTAACTATCACTTACCAAAACAGTAGCTTCACCTAAAAAAGCTAAGCCACCAGATAACTATAAACCGTATAAATACTCCTGTCAAATTGTATGCATCATATTCTGGCTCTAGTAAGTAATTACATACAATAATTACGATATATATACAATGCAAACATTTCTACCCCTTCTAAAGGAGCCTGGCACAGATGCTCAGATTAAGGTGTTTGCCAAATCCTACAATGCTGAGTTTGACATGTTCAGTAAGATTGACGTGAACGGGGACAGTGCCCACCCCCTGTGGAAGTGGCTGAAGAGCCAGCCCAATGGAGGAGGATTTCTGGGAAAGTAAGTAGTTGATAGGGGAAAATAATTTTTGACTTACCACATTATGTGCTAGGTATTGTTGTTACAATGTGTAAAAGCATATTGTCATAGTAGTGGTTATAGCAGTCAGTAATCTCATTACTCAAGTATGTTGTGTGAAGTGTACTTGATATGTTGTGTTTGCTTTGCAGTGGAATCAAGTGGAATTTCACCAAGGTACATTTTCACAATTATTTGTCGAATATTGAATTTATTATTATTTTTCATTAGGACTAAAACAGTATAACCCTTTCAATTGTAAGCTGAGGTAAGAACTATGACAATTGCATCACAGCGTTTTTAAACCATCAAATATCTTACCTGTATTGTTAATGCTGCTCAGAGAATATATTTATAGCTATTTGCAATAATAGAGTATTGTATAACCATGTAAAATATACAATACTCTATATTGCTTGCATGAGTTCTAAAATACCATTGTCTTCCTTTATTGTCTTTGCAGTTCCTGATCAACAGAGAGGGCCAGGTTATGAAGAGATATAGCCCAATGCAGGATCCTAGTGTAAGTAGATCACAGATTCTCCACCCCCACTGATGTTTTGCCACTTGCTTGCACTTAGACATCCATGGTAAACTTCACTTAACCTTAATGTCAAGAAAGCCCACCCAGAGAATGATGCTTATTTCCTTTAGTAAGAAGGGCCAAGAGTGTTGGAAACTGAAGGGAGAGGAATATGCGAAATCAAGATATGATTTCAATTTGTTTTAAAACAATTCTCACCCCTTTTCTCAGATGGTGGAGGAGGATCTTCCTAAATACCTGTAATTTCAACATGCCTGACTGACAGACTGACGTTTCGTTAGCTGACTTATCCGCCATCCGTTCTTCTTCTTCGTCTCAATGGATCAGTGGGTATGGGTGGGTCCAACCCAGACCAGTGACGGTCTGCCCGCAAACCCGCCTGTCGGAAAGGGCAGACCTGATGTAAACGGTGTGCAACCCCCTGGGAGGACCCCAGCCCAATATCCAGTTGATACAGGGAGAGTAAGGAGAAAAACCCATAACCATCAAGTATACCCAGTACTAACGTACAGACGTTTCATAACCAAATGGATGATTGTACTGGTATTTTCCATAACTAAGTAAACTACTAATTTTGTTCTAATATTACTGTTTTACAGCTCGTTTATTGTCTGTCAGTAAAAATATTTTTCAACCACTTGCTACCCCGTAACTGCAGAGTTATTTCCAGAATGTTAATTACAGTTTCATCACAGCCTCATCAAATAATGGAGAACGTTTAGGAATGAGTCCATTTTCTAATTTGGTGATTGTAATGAAGAGTTTGAATTGTTATTTACCCTGGGGGCCCCATTCACTTAATGTTTGAGGGAGCCCTGCAATTTATCAGTACATATAAATATTTGCTATTACAGAGGCCTAAATACTATTTACATAAATAGCTAAACAAAGTAAGCATGCACAATACACACAGGACCAAAAATAAATATCTGAATATGCTCTCAGAAATCTAGGCAGAAAACCAGAAAACACTTCGATATGAAGGATAAACTGGTTGATGTTTGAGTTAGGAGATAAGTTAGCGTTTGTAGAAGAGGTTTGACTACCGACATTTAAATCAATGTTGATGCAGTCTTACTTGAAATCAAAGCCGCCCTATAGTCCCTGGCAGATGACAAATGTGTGCCTTCCCAAACTACTTTCTGTTAAGCCAAAGAAGCCTCCTTTGAGTCGTTTTGAGCAGATTTAGAATTGAGGATGCAGTATTCAAAGTAACTCCCACTAGGTACAAAGGTTTTTGTTTTTTAAGGACGTCAAGCACATCTGTTTAACTGTTCTTTAGTTAGCTTAAGAATGTTTGATAATATGTTTTTCTAACTCCAGACCAAATATATTTATTTGCTTAAATGGTCCAATAGATGGCAAGTTTAATATACTATCTCAACTCCAGCTCATGTGAATAGTGTTCATTGTCATTACATTACTATTATTTTAGTTAAAGCCTAATTTAGGAGCATTCCTTTTTTGAACCACAGACTTGGCATGGAAACGAAGGCCTGGGCAACACAAGATGTTGATGAACTTCTTACTGCTTTTTATCTTGCTGTGTTGTGTCATCGAAAGACCACCACCTTTTGATGACACAATGATGATTTCTGATGACTACAATGAGTAATAATCATGACATCATTGTGATATGTTGTCGTCTTTGCGAATGTAAAGAATTATTGATTGTCCAACTCCAGTGTGCTGAGCAAGTCCAATCACAAAGTTCATACAAACCCTAACAATATTTTTAAAATGCCTTTTTGTTGAAGCTACATATTTCTTAAGATTTGCAACACAATATTATGTTTTTAAACCTTTTTGTAAAAGTGGTGAGCTAGTTCACAATCTCTGAAAATAATCACATACGGTAGTGTCTATTGTAGGCATGAGTGCATCCCTGTCATATGCAAACTAGTTAATACGTTAAATAGATACAATTGTTTTACAACCTGTTGTTTTGACACTAGGGTGCAGCAACATCAACAATCAGATTTCGATGAGGTGTTCCCTGCGTGTAGTTCTCTAATCTCTAGCTGGGGGGAGACAAAGTGCCGAATACAAAACCAGGCAAGAAATATCTTTCAGTAAGCAGCATCAGTCTCCTCACCAAGGCTAGTGCTGCTGAGCCGCGAAGATCCCGTGTCCTGCAGTGAAAATAAACACCGCACGGATGACGGGACCTTAAAGGAATTATCTATCATAGTTTCTTAATTTTTACATCACCCGTCCAATGGTTATTCTGTAGGAAGAGACGCGGAATAGCTTTTACCGGGACACAATTTATTTCGCTGTGGGTCTCTTTCATTCGGAGGGCTCGCCCTTTCTCTGGGATTCTGAATGGAAGGAGCAGCCGAGGGAGCGGTTGGGCTGTCCGAGGCCAGGGATGGGAGTCCGCTATCCGGGGCCACAGCATCAGACGATGGAGACACTGTCATCGGAGTTAGCTATGGGATGGACGCCAGCGACATTGGTAGTGACTAAACTACAGTAAAAGTTCATTGTTTTGTCTCCCGCTTATTTACATTAATGGTAGAGGCAGAAGCTCCAGATGATCATTGTGTTCGTGACGTGACTGTCAGTCAGTCAGTGTGGTCAGTCCGTACTTCGTTGTACGTTATAATCCACCAGGCAGGTGGCTAGCTAACGTTATGTGTGCAGTTAGCTACCTGGCAGAAGTTTGCCAGTTAACTACTAAACTAGCTAGCGATAATTATTCCCAACGTGCCTTTATCTGACCTCGTTTGCTAGCCTTGAACTGACGTTTAACTGTTGCTAGCTAAGCATCGCATCGTTTCCTTACAGCCATGATGGAGCCTAGCGGTTCTGTAGGTCTAGCTAACGTTACGCGTTAGCTAACAGCATACACTGAGAGGATAGATTAATTAATATAAAACAAGAAATACTCCCTGCATTTTCTAGTTCTAAAGCCTTTTATTAAATCCGATGACACAGGGAATATAATTGATTCAAGGTGTTTGTAAAAGAGGATGATTTAATTAACCATATTTTCCGTATGTGCCAATTACATAGGCATTTAATCATACACTTCACAAAAAAGCAGTCTTTAAGATTACATAAGTCAGATTTCCTTCACATTATCAGAAACAATTTCACAGAACTGCTCTGTTCCGTTTAGTAAGGACAATAGTGCAATAAACAATCCAGATGTTCTGATAAAAAGATAGCCTTTATTTAGGCCATCAATGTTTCCTGTATTTGATACTAGTAATCCTCCTATTTTTTTCTTATTTCAGAATCTGAGTTTGTGTGTCTGCATGTGCATTATTGTGATCATGTAATTGGCTGCATACACATGGTGGGGCTGATTTACTGACTTCTTTGTTGGGTTCATAACTGTCAAGGTTGAACGATTTTATCATGTCCCCTGGTGAGGAAAGCACTGACTTTGACAAGAGATGAGAGACCCAGTAGGAAAAGGCTGTGCTTCTGCCCGGAATAATCTGTTAATTTTACTAGTCCATGGAGGGACACACTAGGCCAGCACATTGTTGAGCTAACCTGATGTTTTAGGGTAGAGGTGTAGCATTTAAGTAGGCCCATTACTCGTTTTACTTTTCATCTTTGTACCCTGGGAAGAACAGCGTTAGAGATAAGGGAAGAAGACAGGTAGATGTTATTTTCATGTGCAGGGGAGTTCAAATTTAACATGCAGCACATGCACAAAACATGCATACTGACAGTCATGGTGGAAGTTCTACCAGCTCTCTTCGTCCTAGTGATGTTATCAAATTAGACTAGGCTATGATTAGTGTGAAGTGATGGTGGAGTAAAAGGGAACGTGTTGACCGTGCCTTGGAATAGATGTGGCCATTTCTCTCCACACTGACTGCATCCCCTTGCCAGTTATTAGACATGCCCCGGATGCGTGAGGGCTTCAGGTGGGTGTCACAGTGGCGCACGTAACCGCCGCACCATGTCCGTTCGCGCTCTTACACTGGCGCCACTGTAATTTCGCCCCTCAGATCAATGAACATCCCCCCCCCCCCAGCCTGACAGAATTCATCTCACTTATCTCCTCTCACTCCCAACATCAGTTCCTTTTTGTCGAGCTCCTGTCTTCTGTTAGGCCACCATTTCTTTTATTTTTTCTCCTATGTCCCTTGTCCTCTCTCCTGTGAGTGAGTGATTCCCTGGGCTCAGCCTCTCACTGTGTCTCTCATAACTTATCTCCCCGGCTGTCTTCTCCGTGGGCTGGGGGCTGTTAGCAAGTGGCACCCTGCTGACGGCGGCACAAAAGGCTGCCTGCTGCGTAATTTGCCATTGATCTATCGTCCTTTCTCTTTCCCTCTTCCTCTTCCTTGTCATTTTGTTGTACCACTTTTCCGCTGGCGGAAGCTATCCGGTGCCTCTGTGGTCCAAACCAGTCTTTAGCATCATGTTGTTTGCCATTACATTTGACAGAGTATGTGCTGCAAGCTATGGCTGCACAAAGTATGGACTCCTTAGTGTCTTAGTACTCTCAGTGGCTCATGGACAGGCTGTAGTCAGTGGTCCTAAGAGAAAAGGAACGAACCAGGGAAAATAGAAAAGAAGAATTAGAAAGAGTGTAGGAGAGAGAGGAGGAAGAAAAAAGGAAAGAGGCAGACCTAAGTCATGGAAGCATTTAATGAGCACTGTAGTTCCTCTTTCCCTCTGCCTCTTTTTTTTTCGACCTGCCACGACCCGTGTGCCATGACATCAAGCTCTGTGAGGGACCGCTAGGATGGCATCGCCCGCGTCACGCCGGCCGGCTTTGTGCCCTCAGGGTGCTGAGGAAGACAAAGACTGCCGCTGAGTCTCATTAGAAGGCGTCAGGCACACTGCCGTGTGAGGCTATTATCCTTTTTCCTTTTCTCAGACTGGAGCTCTGGATGCCCACTGACAGAACTGTTTGAAGTGCAGCGCCACTGAAAGCGCCCATTAAACTCCAACCAGATCTGCTGTTGCTTCTAGAGTCTTTCCAGGGCGCTATCCGGACTTGGATGTCTCTCACAGTAATGCCGGTGTATTTTATCTTCAAAGGTGAACCGACCCTCAAAGTTTATTTTATAAATCCACAGTCTGAGAGATGCAGGACAGATCTTTGGTGGTACGGCTGCTTTTGGGCTGTTAGCCATGTTAGTGCCACTCATACAGCAGGGTAGATAAAAGTTATTTGGCTTCATATGGTCCTGTTAAATCAATCAATGAGCTTTGCTAACCCCATGTAGTTGCGCTCTGAGCTGCAGTAAGGCTAGCAGATGGCATGACAGGCCTGGCAGTGTGTAGTGAGAGAGAGAGAGAGGTTATGAAAGTTTAATGGTATTAATCAGGGAGACAATTCATTCATTAAACAGGGTGGCTGGCAAACCCGAATACTCATATGTTGAGTTTGCCATCAGACATATGTTTCTCATTCACAGTAGTAGGATCAAATAGCTAGACATAGTCTAGCCCACTGCATATTGTGTGGTCTATTAGGCTAAGTTATTAAGTTACAACCATGTCAAGTGAATTACCATTTTCAATTAAGACTATACTCTTTTAAAAGCTATATCAATTGAGAGCACAAGAAAATGCAACCAAAAGTTGTAATGCACTTGTAATAGCAGGAGGCTGTAGGAGTTCTTAGGTTCGAGTCATGAAAATGCTACCTCAGTTTCCTCTTTGTCTCTTTCTGACTCTCACTCTCTGGTGGGGCTGTCGTGTTTTCCCTGTGCTTCGTCATTCTGTGGGCTTATTGCAGCCGGCTGGAAGGGAGGCAGCCTCGTTCTTTCCCAGCAGTGGCAGCCTAATGCAGCAGCCAGCAACTGTACTGCACGTCATGTTACTGTCACGGAAGGTTTGCTCACAGTCGGGTTTCACAGGGCGTCTCTGTTATTGCGGTATGTCTTTTGTCTTTTTTTAGCTACGCCAGGTTAGTACATCAATGTCGTAGTAGCTTCCATCTTAGAAACAGCATGAGGTTAGATTAGCTGACCTTAAATACCCCAAAGGCTGCCGCCCGCTACTTACAGGGGTTTGGTTTGATGCTTTCACAACATACACATTCGGAGGCTCAGCCCACAGCTTACTCTATTTTCACCGTGTTGTGTCATAGTGAAAAACATGTTTTTGAACCTTAGGCGTACTTGTGTCTCCCAAGTTAGGTGATTGCAAATGAGTCATGATATAGAAATGACTATATTTACGCCACTTAAATTCAAAACAGGTAGTCAGGCAGTCTGTTGACAGTGCTGTGGCTGTCTGGGTTTTCTGTCTGTGGCAGTGTGTTGGTAAGCCTTTCACTTAGCTCAGGGGCTGGACATTGAAGCAGCCCCCCACTCTTTTTTTGTGTGTCATATTTTTGGGTTCAGCAGAGGACAAGTCAACTCGGTTCCGATAATGCCCCATAAATGAAAACAAACTGAAAGTGTGTGTGTGTGTGTGCGTGCGTGCGTGTGTACATGCAGCGAGTGTGTGTATTGTGTAACCCTGCCATCCTCTCTTCTCTGGTGTACGGATCTATTTTTTAGCCTACCCCTAGAAATAGGCTGCTATAACACACACACAACTATTGTGAGACACACACACAGCAAGGTTTCCTGTTTTTATAGTGTAACAGTGGTCAGCCATTTCAGCCCTTCGCTTTGTTTAACGAAAATCCTTGAGAATATACCAATCCCGTTTGAGGGCAAGACAAGCCGTAAATGGAAAGATAACAAGGCACCAATTGGTGTGTGTGTAGGTGCATGTGTGAGTGTCTGTATAGTCATTCGGTTACCTCAGCCTCTGAGCGATCCGAACGAGTACAGTCGCTCTTCTGATGACACCAAGCACTGAAGACAGATCTCCCTCAACCAGTCATTAAAACACAAAGCTTTATCCTAACACAGCCTCTGCTGGCTTAGCAACAGATGCAAAAAGCAGATCCCCGTAAACTGGCTACCCTACACCAGTCTTTACCGGTTTGTGTTTGTGACCATTGTGCTATATCCCTAAGTATGTCTTCTCAGCAACAAACAAACCTCCAAGGCTGCAGTTACAGACTCCAGCGGTAAGCAGAACACACGAGTCGCGACAGCAGTTCATCCCTCGCTCAGGATTTCAATTTCAAAGGCTGCCTGAGCTCTCTATGGAAAGTCTGTCTGAAGAGGAAATAGTGACTTCCCTGCATTTCAGAAGCACCTGTTCTCATTGGGAGGCTAACCACGTCCTTTTGCATTTCAAAGTTATTTTAAAGTCTTAACTGCAACAAAAACTAAACATTAATTTACTGGATATAGTGTCTGCTAGACCCCATTTCCTGTGTAGAATAAATTGATAAGACAAATAATTTGAAAGAACCTAGTGATGAAAAGGCTGCATGAAAATAGCTTTAGATTTACCCACACACCGGTCTTTAGTATGAATAGTTTTGCCAGGGAAGGCAGGTTGACTTTTGCTTACTCCACACATTGCATTGACTGACGAAGGCAGAAGTGAATCGGTGTGTTACACTGACGGTGGGTTCACTCCCACCTGTTCTGCTGCCCTTGCTCCAGCCTGCCTCGATTGACTCTAATCCAGCCTGCCAGCCAGACAGCGGGAGGAAATTGCGATTGGGATTGGATTACGGGTGGAGGAGCACCCTTCTCAGACAGAGTGACCGAGTGCGACTGTCTGGTCTACCTGAATTCATTTAGAATACATCTGACATAACCGTCAACAAATCCAGCACATCACCAGATTTAACAGAGAAAAAATTATACTGATTTGGTGTGAGTGGGTGTTGAGGAGCAGGGTGACTTTCACATGGGGCAGTTTGTTCTCTCATTGAAGCATTTTTTCTTGTTCTCGGCTTCTCGGTGATCTTTAAATTGGTTGAGTGTTGGTTAGGTTAGGTTTACGTCTTGTTCAAGTCCCAGAACCGGGCTCAGTACTCCAGTGACCTGCTGGTGTCAAGGGATTGCATTAAGAGGCTTGGCTCAATCTGCAGTGACCGTTTGCTGGCACAGCGGACTCTATTGAACCCAAAGCCCAGCTCAGCAGCCAGCCTAACTAGGCACAGTTTCAATCTGACTTTCTTCCGACTAGCCAGCTGCTCAGTGACGACAAGGCAAGACAGGACTGGCAGCTTTTCCCATCTGGAGTTTAAGTCAGGGAAAGGCATTGGAGAGAAGGAAGTATGTGCTGTGGTGGGTCTCTGCAATTAATTCAGGCCTGTGGGGGCCTGCGTGTCTGTTGGGGTGTTGTCAAAAGAGGGTATTAACCACTCGGCCAGTTATCTGTAATTGCAAGAAAAAAAACGTGTTGAAGCTTCTTAAAGAGCTTAGCGTTTTGAAGGCTCTTTAATTATGAGCATGGTCTGTCAGTGAGTCGGCAATTATTGGTGAAGGAGGGATGGCTCAAATTGCCGGAAGGGACTAGACCGTAGCAGAGATGGTCATGTAGACCTGGTCCCTCCCCACAGCCTTTAGTTTCCACCCGGGACCAGAGGACTGTCCAGGGCCCGCGTGGTCATGCTGAGGGCGTGCCAAACCCGGGACCATTAGCCAGAGACAGGACTCGCTGACCCGAGATCAGGTCTCCCTTCTGCTCCAGCCTCTACAAATCAATGGCCTGTGAGTGTGGGGTAATTAGCCTGGGATGCAGCACAGAAGCTGAAGGGGACTGAGGTTGCGTGGTGAAGACGAATGGCTCTTCGCTGAAGCTCATTTCGTGGCCTCACCTTCGTCTTCTCGTTGAGGCCCAAAGGCACAAGTTAATGGGAAGGTATTACTAACTCGGGGAAACACCAGCAGCAGACATGTCTTTGTGGCACACAGTGTGCTATTGGTTGTGGCGCGTTGTATTTTCGGTGTCCCCTTTAATAGGAAAGCTGTCTGTGAGAGTGGTTATTAATCTATATTTAACATCCTCTTTATTGATTGCTCCAAGCAGAAGGGCGAGCCAGATGCACTTTGACATCCTAAACAGGCTGCGCTCTATTGTGTGATGGAGATTTAAACCCAATCAATTGCCAGGCCAGAGCACTATTACTTCGTTGTCGCTCAGGAGACTAGAATGGAGTCGGCCCACCGATGGTTAGTCATCCTCGGGGGTGCTCACCCTATTGATCCAACGGGTCAGCCAGTGATTAACAGCACACACAAACACACTCAAGCTAACTTGCTCTTACTCACATTCACAGACTCACGCGTGGTCGACGTCCCTCGCCCGCCTCGATCGCCACAGCGACAGAGCTGGTCGCGCCACGTGCTAAACTAAACATTAACTTTATATGATGATTACATTCATCTTTTGACGCATGCCCAAAGGGTGTGAAGAATTCAACGCCGTTCTCCCAAACTCAACGTTCACTTGGAACACTGCTCGGCTTGTGGCGTGCCCTGGACCAAAGCCAAACGATGTGTTAGGGGTTGTGTTTTAGCAGCAGGTTCAGTTGCCCTCTTTCCTCGCGTCCATCCCAACAGAACTGATGTTATTCAGGACCCGCCTTGTTGCACGCCTGCTCTGCGTTGTGTCCGGTCTCAGTGCTTCTCCTCACCGTTTGGTGTGTCCACCATTCATTTGACGGCCCATTTGAGCGAGAGCAACACAGAGAGCGATAGTGTGTGTGAAAGGCGCCGTGTGTCCGTGGATTCCACGCACGTGCAAAACCCATAAAAAAAAAGCCAGTTGACCTCAATAGCGGCGCCATGGAAACCGGGGGGGAAGTGGAAGAGAAGGGAAGCGGGTGTGTGTGTGTGTGTGTTTGCATGGATGCAGCCGGTGTATAGAGCAGCTGGTTGTGATGTGTTTGCCTTTGTTTGTTTGGGAGGGAGCGCGAGTGGCTGTGAGAGCCAACAGCCGGTGCCATCACCACACAGGGGCCTGAAAGGCCCGACAGGCCAGGTGTGGAGGACTCTTCTACCGCTGGGGAGAACCAGGCGTCAAATGGCCTAGCAGACCCCGACATGAACTAAGTTCAGGATCTCCGGCTCCGTGCTGTGGGTCTGTTTCTATTGCCTTGAAGCTCGCGTAGCGCTGTTTTACACAGCACTGTACGAGGAGCTCTGTGCTGTGCCGGGTCCCTCCGGGAGTGTGGAAGTGTTCTCCGTCAACTGTGTGCGGAGCGTTATAGCAGGAGAGGAGCGGCTGCTGTGGGAACGTGCTCGGGCACAGCTAGCCCGTTCCGTTGATGGCCACGCTGCCCTGAACGACCCTCGGCGAGAGCCCGGCTGACGCAGAGGTGGAAATGAGCGGGAGAGCAGAGGAGAGGGGTTGAAGGAGGGAGGAAGATGGGAAGAGCGGGATAAATAAGGGAGGGGAAGGCGAAACTTATAAAATACCTTTGTTTTCCAGTGAGTGCCACATGATGACTGGACTAGACTACGGTCTTCCATTCCCTGTTAGCCCAACAGACCAGTCCTTATGGCTTAGAGGGAGAGGGCCTGTTAAACCAATGCAAGTGTGGCTAGCTCAGTGTACCCAGGGGAGGGAGGTATTTATTTGGAGGGGTCTGTTTGCTCATCTCTACCATGTAGTCTAGCTGTCCAGGGGCTGGTAGATCTGGAGTTCAGTGGCTGGCCAAAGGTATCCTATAATATCCCCAAGCACAAATCATTTAAATCCCTGTGGATATATTACAGACACGTTATACTGTCATTTCAATCTTAAAATACTGCAAATGTAATAAATAGCCTGGCCTGATTACAGGTATTGCATTTCTTGTAATTAAATCATATTATCCAGATTATTTTAAACTGTTACTACCTGACACTGGTTGTCATACATCAACGCTGCACATATCAGGGCTGCTGCCCTCACAGAAAGAAGAAGAGGCATGCCAAAGATTAGCGTGGAGCGACAGCCATTGAAGCATGTCTTAGATCCGTAGGCTGGGACTTGCTCCACTGCGCTGCTCCTGGCACTGCAGGTTTGTCTGTTCCGAAGCCGTACTGTAAACCCTCGTGGAAACCTGTAGCAAGAATACACACACGCACACACACACACACACGCACACACACACACACACACACAAACGTCACACACCCACTGAGCGATGTCTGAACGGGTGCAGGCATGTGGAAAAGGGACAGGGATGGCTGCAGTCGGGGACAGTAAGGTAAAGAGGGAAACATCCCTTCCACTGTTAGCAGGGGAGAGGACTGGGAGAAGCCACAGCGTAGCAGCCATGCACAAAGGACCGTAATCACAGTGCAGGCTAACAAGCACGGTCGCTTCCTCTCCAATCATCCGCATTCTCCACACACGGCTTCAATGTGTGCCGTTTGCATTTGCGTGTGTGTGTGTGTGAGCGCTTGTTGTGTGTGTGTGTGTGTGTGTGTGAGTGCTTGTTTTGTATGTGTGTGTGTGTGTGTGCAAGTATATACGTGTGTGTGTCTTTTAATACAGTGCTCCAGCCTGCAGTCAGTCAGTCAGTGTGGCTGCCTGGGAGGACATCGGCACGTTTTGGCTGCCTCATCCCCTCAGAGATTTTGTGTGACAGAGGGAAAGATGGAGGAGGAGGAGGAGGAGGGGGAGGGATAGGAGGAGGGGTGGCAAACTGGCTTTTCTCTGGCTCGGTCACATGGGCATCCACGAGAGGCAGGCGGAGAGCAGTGGAATGAGCGAGCGTGAGATGCTTCCTGGCTGGGAGTGCAGCTCGATGGAGCCGAGCTTCAGAGAACAGTCCTTGTGCCCCTCATGTGGTCGCATAAGGTGGAGTGTTTATTGGGTTTTGGTCCGCAGAATCATCAAATCTTTTGAAGTCGGAATTTAGCTATTTGAACAAACATATCCTGTTTCTTTAGACAAATATTAGTTATTCGCAGAAAATGATGGCGTCCCGCTATTGTAGCTTCCTTCCAATTTTTATTTTAGGAATTGCTATATTATTAATTAGTATATATAATGTAGTTCATTAACGTTAATCATGAAGGCACACTAGTCGTTCGCTGCTGATGGCCGGCACATTGCTAATAGGTTAACAGTAATAGGTAACGGCTCTTCCATTAGTCAGGTTGTCCTTGTGATGCTAATCCCCCTCACATCAATCAACCTCTTGGTGCGCTCTGAGCCTTTCTACTCTCAGACATCACTTGACTCTCAGGCTCCGTTCGCCGTGATGCTGATTAGTGCACAGCGCTGCCGTTAGTGAGGCTGTTAATGGAGGTGTGCAGGAGAGCAGAGTCGGTGCAGTGACGGCTGCCCTCCTCCCCGGTTTGCGCCGTCTCCCATACGAATCCCCTTAGGAAGATGGGAAACCTCTGATCGACGGAGACGCTAAGGCCAAAGAAATCCTGGTCGCCGCAGTTCCAATATATGTGCCTTATGCTACTCTGGAATCCAGACGATGCACTCTGAAAAAGGGGGTCTGATAATGCAGCAAGAAAATAGAGCAATCATGCAGAAAGCCCTAACAATGGAGAGGCCTAAAAACATCCCTGTGTGTCCTGGGCGGTGGATAGTAGTCTCCCCTGTGGCCTGGTGGCTGGCCGGACCCCAGACCTGTTTGACACAGAGAATGCTGCACAGTGGGCTGGGCTCCCTGCAGGGCCTCCTCTTTGTTGCTTTGCTGAAACGCTGCTTTTATCACTCCGGTCTAACTAACTCTCTCTCTCTCCCCCTCTCTCTCTTCTAGACTTCTCGGCATGTAAGAAGGCCTTCATTGCAGAGGTAAGTTCACTGCCTGCACCCCCCCACACACACACACACACTCCCTCTGACCTCTTTGACTGTACTACCACCACTTCTACCACTGTACCAGCCCTTTGGTCCTCTCAGCCGCATACCCCTCGCCACTTTGATCTTCTCCACGTCGAGAGCGCTATTCCAAGCCTCTATCCTGACAGTCAGTGGATCAAACCCCACATCCCGGCTTTGATACCTATATAGGCTACAGTTCCCCTGAGGGAGTCCACAGACACTTGTGGAGCGGCTTGAAAAGGGGCCGTTTATTTGACGTCGGTTGGATTGGCAAATCATTTCATGTCGTGTCTTTCTAAACGACGCCTGCTTGAAATGCAGGTCCTTTTTGTAAGTGGGAGGAGGACGGTAGGGGGAATGGGATCAAAGCCAGACTGGTCACAACCTTTTTTGGGTGGTTATTTCACATGTTGAGCAGCATTCACAGACAGTGGCTTCGTGAACCACAGATACTTTCTAAACCCATGGCAGCAGGTGGGGTTGTCAGCAAGCTGTGCTCGCTCGCTCACTCTCCATCTATCTATAAATCTATCTCTTTTTTTTTCTCGCTCTCTCTATCCCTCTCTCCATCCGATCCACAGATTGCCTCCTCCTCGTCTGCTGGCCTCCCAGGACTGGGCAAGAAGATGGGCCATAGAGGGGTGGACGCGTCGGGGGAGACCACGTACAAAAAGGTGGGGGTCCTCCTCAGTTCCACAAATCTCTTCAGCTTGACTCTGAGCCACTTTCCAAATTGGCACACCCATCACATCAACAGCAACCAACCGTTACCAGTCCCTATCGCATCATTATTCTTGTCAAAAGTGAGTTTGTGAGTTTGTGAGTTTGACGTGAAAGTGGCTACGTGCCCACCCCTGTCCCCCAGACCACGTCGTCTGCCCTGAAAGGAGCCATCCAGCTGGGCATCGGCTACACGGTGGGCAACCTGAGCTCCAAGCCCGAGAGGGACGTGCTGATGCAGGACTTCTACGTGGTGGAGAGCATCTTCTTCCCCAGGTAACTGTGGGACGTCGGCCAGGTGTACAGCTGTGGCACGGTCACGCACGTCGCTCGGCGGTGCCAGGTAACCGCCGGCTCTGAAGGTTTCCCCTCTCTCTCTGTGTGTGTCCTCCAGTGAAGGCAGCAACCTGACCCCCGCCCACCACTTCCCAGACTTCCGCTTCAAGACCTACGCTCCCGTGGCCTTCCGCTACTTCAGAGAACTGTTTGGCATCCGGCCAGATGACTACCTGGTAAGATAATCATGTGTATGCACGAATGGCAGCAGATGGCTGAGTAGAGTTGGATGGAGAAAAGACCAGCTCTGGCTAACCGGCCTGGCTGGTTAACATGGTTAGCATCACTAGGATTACATTCAGGTTAGCGCGAGTGGAAAGGGACAGATCTAGAACCAGCTGGGTCAGGCATCTACTGTGCCTCCCCACATGTTGTCTTGTTGAAACTTTTAGCCAGGCTATAGTGCTGTATAGCCTACGACTCTCAAGAAACCTCTGGTATTAACTCCTGTGAAATAGTCCATTGTGGTGTAAACCACTAGACGGTCAGTGAAGAGTTAAGAGGAGAAAACACGGGAGGCATAAAGAGCTGAGCCAAGGGGGAGAATGAAGGGATGAATAGAGAGAGAAGGGCGTCCAGTGGTCTGTCAGTCCCCATCAGTGTGGAGGAGGGACAGGGGGGGGGCAGCCTGACTCACTGATCCACACACACACAAACGTAGACATACACACAGTCACTTAAACAGCTAATAATACTGCCTGGTCAGTTGTTGACTTTGTGTGTGTGTGAGTCCTCTTAGTCTGCGCGTGTTGTGTCATAGCACGTTGTGTGCGCATGTCTATTTTAAAGTCCCTGTTATGCTAATGGAGAGGTTTTTGAGCGTGTGCGTGGTCTTTGTGTGCGTCTGGGTGCAAGCATCAAAGTCACCCCCGGTGCTTGTCACATTCAATCTACATGTGTGCAGATGGGGAGCCGTGTTTTTCTAGGGTTGTTAGCTAACATGCTACCCGGAGCCCTCGCCCAGGGCTACACCACCCAGCACTGGTTGCTCTCTCTCTCTCTCTCTCTCTCTCTCTCCCTCTCTCTCTATTTGTCTCGTCGGGCTGTTTTTCACGAAAAACAACAGCAAACATTTCAGACAAATATTTGTCTTGTGGAGAAGCCAGCCGGGGTTTTCCCCCGTTGAGCTATCCTATGGCCAGGCTCCATCAACCATCCTCTCCCTCCTCTACCGTGTTAGAAAGCAGCGGCCTGTATAAACATGTAGAGATGTCATAGCAACAACAAATGATCAGGATGTAAGGGGCCTGCCGCTCAATCTGAGGCCATAAGGGAGGAGAGGAGGTTAGGTAACGTTTTACCGAATCACACAACGAGACACACGCTCACACCCAGATACTTTCACACACAAACACGCGCGCACGCGCAACACAGTGCAGAGGTGTCAGAATAAGCTGCCTCGTGCCGCCCAAAATACTAAGACTGAGATATCTACATATGCGCTGTTATTGTATGCTGTTGACATAGTCCAGACTAGTCGTGTGTGTGTGTGTGTGTGTGTGTAATAGTTTTACAGCGGACTTCTGTCTATAGGTAAAGAGCTTGCAAAGAGGTGTGCTTTGTCTTTAAATGCAGTGTGTGTGTGTGTACACATGTTGGATGTGTGTGCTGTTTGTGTGCCAGGGAGGACGAGGACGTGCTTGGCCCCGGGTGTGTGTGGCATGTTCCTGCGCCAGTGATTCATCACGAACCCTGGGTCCCACTCCCTCGCTGTACCCTCTCTCCTTCCCTATTACACCCTCCTGCGCCCTGTAGAGTGTGTGTGTGTGTGTGTGTGTGTGTGTGTGTGTGTGTGTGTGTGTGTGTGTGTGTGTGTGTGTGTGTGTGTGTGTG
>JAVQIZ010085176.1:0-13070 GCA_036023535.2 Galaxias brevipinnis
CTGGTGCAGTGGGTCCTGGGTTCCTCCTGGTGCACGACAATGCCCGGCCTCATGTGGCGAGAGTATGCAGGCAGTTCCTGGAGGATGAAGGAATTGATACCATTGACTGGCCCCCACGCTGGCCTGACCTAAATCCAATAGAACACCTCTGGGACATTATGTTTTGGTCCACCCGACGCCGCCAGGTTGCACCTCAGACTGTCCAGAAGCTCAGTAATGCCCTGATCCATATCTGGGAGGAGATACCCCAGGACACCATCCGTCGTCTCATTAGGAGCATGCCCCGACATTGTCAGACATGCATACAAGCACGTGGGGGCAATACACAGTACTGAGTACCATTTTGAGTTGCTGCAATGGACAGCAAAATGGACTAGCCTGCCGCATAATTTTTTCTCTTTGATTTTCGGGGGGTCTTTGAATTCAGCCCTCTGTAGGTTGACCATTTTCATTTCCATCAAATGATGTGGCATCCTTTTGTTCCAAAGACATTACCCAGTCCATATCAGTATAGATATCCAGCATGATTTTTTTCCCATTGAGATCTGATGTTTTCAAAGTGTACCTTTAATTTTTTTGGGCAGTGTATATACATACATAATATCTAAGACGCAATGCTTAGTTGGATGCCAGTTGGACGTGTCAAGTCATGTAATCGATTAGTAGCTGCATACACTTTAGTGACAACACTCTCAAAGTTGGGCGAGAAGAGCCAGGCTACAACCTGCTCTTCCAAAATATTTCATAAAAAATTTAGAATGTTTCTAATAAGGAATACCACTCCAGAAGAATCTATCCATAGGCTATGGTTTTAGTCTTCCCACAAAGAAAGCTGCCTGGCCAGACGGACGCGCAAACACTTATTGCACTTACATGAAGACGATTTTCATTTGAGAGTTTATCTTCTTGTTGACAGGATATATTTATTGATCAGTTTGTTTTTTAACCAATGCTTTTTTATCTATACTAGTTGATAATGTTGACTGCTCACTGCTTAACAAATTAATGGAGTTCAATGTTTGTTTCACAAATCTATATAAATTGAGTTTGCTCTTTTGTCCTGTTTCCAATACATCAACTTCAAGAACTGACTGTCCACTTGCTGACTAATATATCCCTCCCCTTGACAGGTGACATTGTAATGAGATGATCAATGTTCTTCACTTCACCTGTCAGTGGTTTTAATGTTATGGCTGAGCAGTGTATGCAGAGCACGAATATTAGCTTTTAGAATGTTGGCAGGCATACTGGCTTAGCAGGTTGTTCTGGAACTTGGCGGCCCAGTACACCTTCTAGCTACTTTCATTTATGAAAACTGTTCAAAGCTGACTAATTTATGTGCTTTAAAAAATATACACCCACTAGGAAAGCAAGAGCAAGATAACACAGAGTAATGCCAAAACAGCCACAAGCTTTACCTGGTATTTCTCTAATGTGCAAGACTTATATTAAGGACAGACAGCTTGAGCAGGATCCATTACCTTCTCTTCTAAAATAGACACCGAAGACATCAGGCAGCTTCTGCATAAGGATCTCCGCCATCTGCAGAGAGCCCACAACAATCTTCAGGTCTTGGCTGGACAGCATGGAGGCAATGTGACTGCAAGAGGAAACATTGAGGCTTAAGGGAAATATTGTGTCATGTGTCCAAATGCCATGTGTCCTTCCAGGTATGATATAAATAATAAATAATAAATAATAATAAATAATATAAATATAAGGTAACTTATATTTGTGATATAACACTTCATATCACCTGACATCACTATTTTGTCACAGATTCTTATATTTTATAATGGTGGGAATTTCAGAAAAGTTGCGCTAGCTAACGCTGGCTAACGTTAATGCAGAACTGCTGCAGTCACAGTTGACAATGAGTCTACCATGATGTCTCAATACGTGCGGTTGCACGCCTTCGGTGACAATTTGTTTACTGTAAGTATTTGAGAAATGGCACACTTCTGTATGGCCTATATTGTGGTAAATTTCTCTATTGTAAGGACTAATGATCCTCCAAAACATTTAGAAAATTATTTAATCATTTAAATAATGTTGAATGACAGTTAGTTTGCAGAGCTTTCAATAAGGGCCGGCCGGCTTCCTGCCAAATAGCCGACTCATACTCTCATAGCCAACAACCTGCTACTTTAATATATAATGTTTTGATTAACAAGTTGGATTAGCTCTGCGTGTATTTATGACCACTAGCCTCTTGCTTCAAAACAATGTGAAAATGTTGATGGAGATACGTGTCTATGAACGAACTCTAGCTAGTAAACGTAGTCTGGTCAGATCATATTGTCTTGACCAGAACCAAGACAATCTTCTGCCACAGCAAGGTAACGAGCAAAACCTGGTATGAATTTTCCAAAGAGTTGGCTATTGTCACTGAATAAAAGCGAAATGGATTAATTTGGAGATTGATGATCAACCAAAATTGGCACAGGTTTATTTTACTAATTTAAGGCTTAATAAACCTTTATAAAGCGAAGGTGTCAACAAACAATTAATTATAAATTAGGTCTAATGATTCTTCAGTCAGGAATTGGTGTGTTTTTTAATATTAATAGGCTGCTAATAGTAATTCAAAGACAAAACGCACAAGAAGCCTAAGTCTCCTTTACAATAACTCACTAAATGTTTACAACTGGGTAGCTGAGCCGCTCGCCCAACACACGTTTTAAAAACCCCTGTCAACAAACGGGGTCTGTAGCGCAGTCCACTTGTGCTGCAATAAGGCGGTCAGTCCAATCACTGGACGCATCACATCTGTATTTGCTTATGGAAATGCATTTTCTAGTTTATATAGCGCTTTTCTGACACCCAAAGATGCTTCACAATATCTGCATAGATAACATGACAAAAATAAACAATTAAACAGAAACAGGTAGAACGGACAGGGGAGCAACAACAGTTCTAACTGTAAGTATAACAAACGGACAGCACATCAGTAGAATAGGACTGGATTCTAAACAGTTAATTTGGGTGCGCCAGGGTGAAAAGATTTTAAGGTGGGTTTGAAAGATTGATATCATGTTGGAATTACAAATTAGAGGGGGGAGAGAGTTCCATAGTTTAGGTGCTGCCCTAGAAAATGCACGCTCCCCAAAATGCTTGAGTGTTGCTGTGGGAATGACCAGTTGCCTATCTGAAGAGGAACGTAATGTCCGGGTAGGAGGGTAAGGTTGGAGGAGTCCAGTGAGGTAGGGAGGGGCCAAATTGTGTAAAGCTTTGTAGGTGAGGAAAAGGATTTTGTAAGGGATCCGCTGGCTTACCGGAAGCCAGTGAAGGTTAAAGAGTATGGGGGGGGTTATGTGCTCAGAAGATTTGGTAGCGGTAAAGAAGACGAGCTGCAGAGTTTTGAACCAGTTGAAGTTTATGGAGGGAGATTGCGCTGATGGCGAAAATAAGTGAATCGCAGTAATCAAAACGGGAGAAGATGAATGAGTTTGGCAACTGCACTCTGAGAAAGGATATCTGCCCACAAATCAAATTCATTCTAAATATTGTTTTTTCTAATGTAAAATTTGGACAATTTCTTTGTCTAGCATTACCACTTATAGAGATTGTACCAACAACATGAAAAAGTTAAATCTGTGCCTTGTGCATTTTCTCTATTTTACCTCTGACAAGACATCTACCCTATTTTACAATCTGTTCTGAATTTCACTGATTTGTGATGTAGAAAATCCAAGTCAATCTAATTGGCCAATCACAAACTCAGCTACTCCGACCGCAGCGGAATGTTACCATCCCTAGCCAATAGCATAACTCAGTAGATGAATGTTAATGAGCAATGGGTGTAAACTCGCGTTCACCACTGAAAACGGCATGCGAGTTGAAAGGGAAGAAAGAAGCAACTTACATTTTCATTATTTTTTTTCTGTTTAAATTCTTTTTAATGTGCTTCATAGACACCAAGAAAGCACACAAACATGCATGATTGTCTACATTTTGGGCCCTTTAAGTTTCATATTATTTGATTATGACATAACAGACATTATAACACCAAATCCTGTTTTAGTTTTTAATAAAAATTGCATTGACAGAGGTTATACTCTGGCAATTGTAGAGCATATTTCTCTGTATATTACCGATAACAACTATTACAACTGAACTGTTTGTTGACACATGTAATTGACCTATTCCGTTTAATTTGCACTATGATACATATATTCCGACGCAACGGTTTTACAATTCTGGTATGTTAGTATTGAAACATGTATTCATATTATTTATAAATACATTTATATTATTTAATAAAATGTTTTGTTAAATATCCTAAAATGTATCCACCCAATCATAGTTCATAGCCAACTGAAGAGATTCCAGCTAATGGTAGAAGAACCAGGGCAGGCTCTTACCTGGACACAGCGTGATTCCTGAGCACATCCTTTAACAACTCTGCGTCAGCGAAGTAAATGATGCGCAGGATTGCTCTAAGGCACTTGTGTCTAACGGCAGGGCCCGCCGAAGAGCTGTAAACCTCATACAGAACCCCAAAGAGGGTCTTTATAAAACACTTGGCCAACTCAGGGTCCTCCCTCATTAATTGGGCTCGGGCGTCCTCACGCCTCACCTCTTGGGGACCACCTGACGGAACACAAGGCACACTTTATTGTTTTTCAAAGAACCCATGTGTTTGATTTTATGGTTTCGTTAATTTCAGTCTATTATAGAGACTAATGTTGATTGCAAAAGCAAATTGCTAGGAGAGGTTTTAGGAGAGTTAGTAATGTAACGTAAGTTAGTCTCACCTGTGGTGGGGTTGACAAGGGGGTTGGGTTTCCTCTGGATACCACGGGCCGTGCCAGTATCCTCGTTGATCTGCTGCATTGAGTTGAAGTCAATGGTATAGACACGGCCCAGTGTCGACAGGCTAATTTCGTCTTCGCCATTCTGATGGGATGTCTAAAAAAGGGAGATTGCATGTTAGAATTACAAAGATATGCAATAAATTAGGGGAGGAAGGTGCAGATATTCAATAAAGGAAACGGCAGCAAAACCTAAAGTTCAAAATATGATGACATTGTCAGTTTTGCTTGAAAATGCCTCTTCTATTACTACTTCAAAGTAAGTAAGAAAGTAAGTCACCAATGGCGGAGTAGTATGTATATCAATTAATGTAGTTATATGGTGCGTCCGTGACACACATACTTTTATCGTAAAGTCATCTTCTTTTTAGGCCTATTTTGGTGCCTTAACTACACCCACAGTTTTGACCCTATCCAGTGCCCACATGTCTTGGGTAATGCAGTCTAGTGCGCTTACATGTAGCTAAGTAATTGGTTCACATGTTATATTTTAATTATTTTAAATCGGTTTTTGCCCGTTTAAATTAATGGGGTGAGTGTTTTCACGGTCATATACCGCCATCTAGCATTGATGTTATGTATTTGCATGTTGTTATGTTTGTAACATTAGGCCAAACAACAGTTGTAAAATTGCATCAATGACTCCGTCTCTTGTGTCAGGATGTGTTCCCCCTGTTATGATGGGCAAATGTAGGGATAGAAGGCTGAAAATCTATTTAAAGGACTTACAGGTTTTGGGGAATAAGTCAGCAGTATGAATTTGACAGATCTGTGAGCTTTCTTATTGACAGGGGAACACTGACAGTCTGACAATCTGACAGTTACATTCTCCGCTGCCTTATATAGAAGCCAGGACAAATCGAACAGCTACAATGTAGTCAGAACCAGAGCACATTCAGCAGTAGTGAAGAAAATTGCGCTGCGTATCGTTTTTAAACTGTTTGAATCGACACAAACGTAACGTTTTTGTTTTCTGAGTCTTTTAAGTCATTCCAAAGTAAAACTTAATTTCACAACATATAAGTGACAGCAAAAGTCCTATCCCCCTTAGTCTTTTTCCTAGGTCTTGGAACGGCTAGTTAACTACTATTACACAGTCCCATACTTTAAACTTTAGCTATATTGAATGTGAATGTATGTGATGCACATATGTAACGATATCTGTACCAAGCTAAAAGTCTATCTCGTTTTTACACTCTTGACTGATGGGTAATTTTAAGTATCAAGGCAATTAAGGCTATATTGATTAATGTACCTAGTGGATGTGAAAAACTTTATTTAAAATACTTCTGCTAATAAAACACTAATGTGCATGATAAGAGCTTGAGGTATCATATCAATTGCCACACGAAAAGCTGGACCTTTCCTTTAATCTCTTGTTTTCCTGGATTTGTTATGTCTACCGAAGCATTGGTTGCTTTAAAGATTGCTTTGAGTAGCATGTCCAGAATTTGTTACCGCAGATGCATGCATGAAAAATCAGTGTATCAAGAAAACAAGAAAACCCATTTATTAGTCAGATGTTTTTCATCATTATTATAAATTAAATATAGGCTTAATTGTTGGGCAGAGTCGTGACTTGCTAGCACGATCGGGCGAGAACTGTGGGGGGAGGCAAGGAAAACAATAGTATTTCAAAGAGAGAATATGCCTGTTAACTGCAGCTATATAGGCTAAACATGCAGATATGTACAAATAATATTGAGCAATGATCTTGCAATGGGATCTTTATTTTACTGAGATGGTTCTGACAGAAATGTATTTTCGATACATTGATTCTGCCACTGATTATGGGTGTACAAATGCAATTGCAAACAGTAGGCTATCTGTCGTTCGGAGCAGTGGAATTTTTGTAGTTTAAGGACCACGTTCGAAAAAGTCGACGACACGGTTTTCAGAGTACAAGTTGTTAATATTGAAGCCTCAATTTAGGTAAACGACGATATAACTGTAAAGGCAGTGAGTTTTTCAAAGTATCTGTAGCAACATATCCATTATTTCTCTCACGATAAAGAAGAAACTAATGTAAAGTTAGCCATAGAGGTTTGGCCATTTGTTTGGCCAAAATTCTATACACATTTACATAATATATACACACATATACAGATGGGTGACAAATTAAAAGAAAAACCTGAATAAATTAGTAGAGAAACACCACGAATGCAGATGCTTCCACACAGGTGCACTGATACAATTCAGCAATTAACATCTAATCATGGTCTGTGGCATGTATAGAAATGCTGAGCAGGCCCAATTGATTCTGATTTTGTATCAAGATGGCAAGACAAAAACATCTAAGTGATTTTGAAAGAGGGTTCATTGTTGGGGCACGGAAGGCAGGAGCTTCAGTCACACAGACTGCTAAACTGGCTAGTGTTTCAATAAGAATAGTGACATCTGCATTTAGATCTATAGGAAAGACACCCGTTAATAGGGTTGGACATTTTGGTCGGCAGTGCACATTTGATGACCTTCATGCTCGTGCATTTGTGTGATATGAAAGGCAAAACAGAAGAGCAACTCTTCCTCAGATGACTGAGAATGTCAATGCAGGACGTGATCAGACTATGTCAGCAAGAAGAGTGTCGGCAATTAAATAGAGAGGGATATTATAGTAGGGTTACAGTAATTAAACCCCTCATAACAAAGATGAATGCACATTTGAGAGTTCAGTGAAGCAAAAACCGTAGGCACTGGTCTACAGATCTGTGGAAAAAAGTCATATGGTCAGATGAGTCATCCTTCACCATATTCGACAAGTGGCCAATGCAACGGCCTACCAGTACTTCAAGCACTCATCTACTGTACCGTGCAGCAATCTTCACCTTCTCGCCCATATGGCATTGCCTAACCGTCTCCCACAAACACTTTCATCAGAGCCGTCTGTGTGTGTGTGTGTGTGTGTGTGTGTGTGTGTGTGTGTGTGTGTGTGTGTGTGTGTGTGTGTGTGGGGGAGGATTTAGCTGCTCAGGACTGAAATCCAGGGGAATTTTTTAAAACTTGGGGTCAATTTTAAAGTGAGGAAATAACGCTTCACAACTGCTTCAAAAGCAACAACACCATCATATTTTCAACAAAAATCTATATGAGAAATCAGTATATTTGTAAACAAAGGCTCTAGCAACACTTCCACGTGGCGGAAGTAACAATTTTGAGTGAGAGAAGATGCTTTAATCTGTTCTTGTTTTTAGAAATTAACAAAAATTTTGGCGAGTTGAAGTGGGTTAGATTCGTACATTTTCTCCCTCTGAAATTAAGCAAAAATGCTCTGAGACAACCATGTTGAAAGCACTTGTTCACATTACGTGGCCAACATTTATTGAAAGTTCAACGTTGCTTCCCTGGCTTAACTATCTTCCTAATATTACTATACCTTAACGTTGGAAATAATTATGATGTTTGAGACTTAAGGTTCAGCACCGGGCCGATGGACAGCGCACAGAGCGTGCATCGGCAGAGTGGCTGTAATGTGCGGCTCTCGCCACTCCTGAGTGTGGCACAGGTGCAACGTGATTCAACAGCTACAACAACGCCTACAATCCATTCAGGAAGAGAAGACGTAATTGAGAAAAAGTAGGATGTCGATAGAGAAAGTAAAATTTGAATGTAAAAGAACTAGAAATAGAATAATTGAAACGAGAACATTGTGGACAGTTGCTCTTTATCTACATTCTACAACATTCCTCTTTTAAGTTGTCTATCTTAACTTAGGCTACTTTTTTCTACTTTTCTCTAAATCTCTGTCATTCAGTGTAATTAAATGTATAAAGTGACAAAACTGTATATCAATAAAGAACTGAATCTAAACTGTAATCCCCCAAGTAACATAGATTAATTAGATTAAGGAAACACTTCACAACTAACTAACGACAGTTAGTAGTAACTGTCTGCACCCTCCTGCTGGTGCCACAGCCAACGCTGCTGCCACAGTTGCGAGGTCAGGCTTGGGCCAGTTGTGGTAAAAAGAAAGAATAGATAGATACTTAATAATAATAGTCAAGCACTATCAGAATTTTTTTTTTCTGTTTAACAATATTAAATGACAAAGCTGTGCCTACATATCTGTAACAAATTAGCTCATAAGCCTACTACTATAGTTGCTGGCTAGCAAATTAACCGTTAGCTTATCGTAATAGACTAGCCTACTTTCCCTAACTGTAAAAACGGCACGTATAAACCAAGTGCTTTATAATTGTAACAGCATGGTGTTTGGACAAGACAACATTTCAAACCATTTAAAAACGAAATATTTTACTTGTATGCTCATTGCTTTCACAAAGAATAACTCGTTTATAGCCGTTTCCCTACATTGGAGACAATACTTCCACCACCAAGAAACTGAGTTTTCTGTTGTGACGTCAGGCTGATCTCTCATATAAACCCCCAACCTTTACAGTTGATGGAAAATAAGTAATTAGTTTTTCATGCGCAGATAAGTTGCGCATATATTACTTTTTTAATGGAGATTGTAACAGTCTAAAAGCCTGGTTGTTATCACAAATATATCTCGTAAGCTAAACATCATTGTAACTTCATTGCTTTACAGATGCAACTAGTGTGGTACAAAAGAAGGAAAGTCCCATTGTTAACTGAATAGTAAGATTGGCAACAGTAAACATCTAGACGTTTAAGTTGGCACAATAATAGTTTGCAGCAGTGCTCCAATATATTTGAAATGAGAAATCTAACTTAACCTCAATGGTGCGGCTGTCAATGCGGTTGTAGGGGTGCCACAAGCCACGATCGTCCCTCCACTGCCAGATGGCTCCCTCTGTAGTCTGGGTGCTGCCCTTTTTAAGCATTATGTCCACGGCAAAGATGCCCTCTCTGGGCAAACAGGGCATCAGTTCACTGTGAGGAAACATGAACACACCTTAGTGAACTAATACTTCACTGGAACCTACAATTCTGACTGCTTTAAGCACTAATCATTTCAAACTGATGTTCTGTCACAGATATGTCAACATACTGTCTGTATAAAAAAACTGTTTATGCTCAATTTAAGTTTGTTTCAATCAAAATCACACAGATTTTTAATTAACAGAAAATGGCACAGTGTATCAATTTGTGCACAGGACAGAGGGTGGTTACCAGATTAGGGAAGTGAGTTCATAGAGCTCCTGGGGACTTCGGGGGACCAGGTCAATCTGCTCTGCACAACTCCCATTAGATGCACCACACAGGAGAAAACGCAGAGTCTCAGCTATGTCTGAACAGAAAAGGTAGGTAAATCCATTAGTACAGTGCTTGTACAACCCCGATATCCCAAATAATTGGGACGCTGTGTAAAATGTAAATAAAAACCAAATGCAATGATATGCAAATCCTTTCCGACCTATATTCAATTGAATACAATGACAAGATATCTAGTCCTTTGAGAGACATAGTGGCCTTTATGGCCGTTTTATAATTTCTTTAAATTTTTACTAATATTGCTTGCATCATACAATCACATACTGTTTTCAGAAAGTCATATTAATATTATTATTATTATTATTATAATTATAATAATGCCTGTTTTTAGCGCCTATGCCCGCAGTTTTTTCCCCAATCGACCCCCATTCCAGTGCCCAAATTTTTGGGGTATTGCAGTCCATTGTGTTTACATACAGCTAAGTGATCGGTTCACTCATTTGTTACGTTAGGCTATACTGACTTTCTTTCTTTGCTTGCAGCATTGGTTAACTGCATGAATGAATGACTCCGTCGGGTTATTATGTGATTGCCTCGTAAGACGCAATCATATACTGTTATCCTTAAGTGTTATGCTTATTACTAGTATTCTTAGCCCAATTTTCCAGAACCCAACTACGGTGCATTTCGCTTCCATTGCAACGCCAAAATGTCAGTTTGAATGCCACGGACTGCGCTTGTGCACAGTTAATTAATCTGTCCACTAGATATTTTTAATTGCCTCTTTTACATGCTTAATGTGCCCATAGACAATGAATGGGAAGAGGGTAAGACTTGAGGGGGAGCTGGAATGAAGGACCAAGATGAATCATACCCTTGTGTATACTGTCATATTGACCGCAATAGAAAGTATACGTATAGTATATGTTAGTCAACATTTTATTGCGGTCACTAGATGGCAGTATACACAAGGGTATGATTCATCTTGGTCCTTCATTAGGGGCATCAGAAGTGGGATAACTAACTCATAAATAACCCAAAAACCCGGGCCAAACAGTTCAGGACATCTGCACGAATGCGCCTGTGAGTATATGTGACGGGGTCACCATATCACTAATTATACCAGTTAGCTGGTTTCTAGTTAGCATTAGCACCTAGCCATGGATAGATGCTTCCCCTCTCCTGCTGTAATGAACGACAAATTGCATGGCGTTCCATGTTCATTAGCAATGTAGCAAATTAAGAAGTGAGTGTTACTGAAATAATAACTGCTTACAATAGTCAAAGCAAACCACAAGGCAAGGAATGTATTGAGCTTTTAAAAAATCTAGGGACGCCTGCCTATCCCCAACCAATCAGGAGAGTTGTTGCGTAAGGGCTACCTGCCTGTCAATCACCTCGTGTGCCCACTCCTAGGTAAAATACCTGCCCACTCCTAGGTAAAACACCTGCTTACAGCATCACCCTCCAAACAAACTTGTTACAATTCACTTCAGACAAAAGTAGCAGCGGTGTGAACTAATAGTTGCAAGGCGGCTGAAGTCATTGCATGTCGTCGCAACAGTTTTGGAATCGCCAAGTGCCGTTTTAGAACGTTAGGAAGTATCGCGCCAGATTTAGGTCAAAAAGGCATTATTCGTTAAAGCTACATGCATACGGTGGATTTGCTGCCTATACACTCGGCAACGTATAGAAGCTATGGTGCCAATCGCAGCTAAATAAAAACGATCGTCATGCACTAGCTCATACTAATAGGGGAAAGGGGAATAAAATTATGATTTTTTTTGTTAACATTAGCTAACTGTATGTCGTTACTATGGAAACGGTCATTTGTGTCTGTTCGTTGCTTTGGTGTGAAGTTACCACTCAGTTTTAGGGCGTTTACGATCAGACGTTGGGGATTCTTCTGTTTCTGACCTCGGGATCACTGATCAGACATCGCTTTATGCGTTGTTGGTGAGAACCAAAAATATGCACAACATACACGATTCATGAAACACGGCCTTGCTCAGGCTCATGAAGTCAAGTTAGAGTGTGCACGGGCATGTGTGGGTTGGGCCATTGAGAGAGATAGGAGGGACCAAAGACTCAGGAGGTTGGCCTCTTTGAGCGCTGATTCAAATTCTTGCAATTTTTTCCCCAATTCTCCAGAACTACATTCTGCCCTCTAATACATGTGCAAACATATAGAGCTTAGGAGAACAAAAATAAAACTGAAACTAAACGTTAGTAGGCAACTTAGTCATCGTATACGTCCGCCATTAGATTATGATGAAGCCGCACTGTCAATCTAGCAGCAGCGGCGCCAAAACGACTACAAGAATGGGGGGTGCAAGAATGGGTGTTTTCCTGATAATCCTTATAGGGTTGTGTCCTGCACACCTAACGCAGACTCGTTGTTGGTCTCTCAGAAAATTAAGCTATTCAACAGAAAATTCACATTTGCGTTGTTTGTTAGAATCATCCTTAAACTAATGTATTTCCTTTTTTACTGGGATTAGTCAGTCATCCTTGTCCCGCCTATCACTGGTCTAGTTCGCCCTCACCAGGCTCCTGATGGGTACCAAAAAGAGAGACCACATTATCCCTATCCTGGCCTCATTCAACTGGCAACCTGTGCAGTTCAGGACATATGAAGGCCCTCCTGTTTGTTTTTAAAGCCTTAAATGGTCAGGCACCCTCCTACATAGCGGACCTTTTAACCCCATACTCCACCACCAGGGTTCTCAGGTCGTTTGACCCGTGGCTATTGGCTGTTCCACGGTCCAAACTTATGTCTCAGGGTCTGCCCCTTCATTGATTCCTTCAAGTCCAGGCTCAAAACTCCTAATAATTAACAATAATGAAATAAAACTAGAAATGCATTTCCCTGCGCAAATGTGATGTGATGCATCGCAGTTATTCGACTGACCGCCTTAGCGAGCAGAACCTACCCCTGCAGCACAAGCGGACTGCGGTCCAAACCCTGTTTGTTGACAAGGGGGCTTATTGCCGCTAGATCGGAAGTGCCTCTTCATCATAATATAATGGTGGACACATGATGATGAAGTACTACCGTTTGATTTTATTTTCAACAAGGTCAGGCTTTCACCGACAATGTGTTCAAAAAGTATGCATTTAGTT